>APFE030279430.1:0-73354 GCA_000404065.3 Pinus taeda
CGTACTACCTGGCACAAAAATCGAGGTCAAAGAGTTGACCGTTTTGCTGCTGCATTGACTTTTAGCTTGCTGCCCCTGCGTTGACTTTTTAGTACAGCGTTGACTTTTGTAGAACTGACTTGGGTTGACTCATCTACTGGTTGGAGGATTGTTGTGACACATCTGGGCTGGCTGACCAAAGGAGACTTTGCTGGTTGAAGCATCCTGTTGACCGCCGAAACAAACTCACACATTTTTCCTGTTTCTGATTTGTCTTCTGTATGATCTGCTTATATGTTCTATCTGCATTTTGCTTAACTACTTGTATGATTGCTGTGAGAAAAGTGAAATTGCTCTTAGCATAGAACATCTACAAAACTTTACAGACATCATCTAATATCGAATAATAAATATATATTGTTATGAAACAAATGTGTCATCCATTAGCAAAATTCAGTGAACAAGTTTTACTATTTCAGTGGTGTTAAAGCGTAACGATCTTCTTTCCTATTAACACCCCCACACCACTGTTCATCACTCTGTTGACTCCCTCTATTCCTACTTCATCACCACTCCCTTGACACACACAAGAGACACTGCAAAGTCCCAAGACTTCGGAAGCCGAAGTTTTCCCAAGTCATGAATTTTCGTCGATGCACAAAGTCCCACAAATATCCAATATACAGTTCCAAGGGATTCAATACTATACAAAGTTTCCCGAAAGAGACTACCAGAAAATTAGAAGGGAATTACCTAAGTATGATGGTAAGGACCATAAGGGCGCCATTTTGTGGGTAAATAAAATGGACGCCATCTTCGGAGCAAACTCGCCAATAGGTGAACAAGAAAAGGTCATGACTGCATCCAACAACCTAGAAGCTGAAGCGTACTATTGGTTCCTATGGTGGTCCAACAGATGTGAGGCTTGTTCATTCAATTAGAAAAAAATTGTGGAAGCCCTACTCAAAAGGTTCCATGACGAAGAAGAAGACTATGTTTACGAAAAATTCGTTCACCTCAAATAAAAAGGAACTGTTAGCGAGTACACCCATGAGTGGGAAGTATTTGCTATAAAACAGAGGGTTCTCTAATGAAGAGTTGCTAAAAATGTCTAGATGCAGGCTTAAAGAGTATATTCGAGAAGAATTAAAACTATATAAACCCAAAACCATTGAGGAAGCTAGACATGCAACAATAATTATTGAGCAAAAATATAAACTCCATAAAACACCATATGCTAGCAATGAAAAATCAAACAACTACACAAAAGGGAAGTGAAATAAGTCGTCTTAAGAAAGCACTGGTAAGTACGTTCCACCACCAATGCACAAGGAGCAAAACAACAGTCAAATTTTGAAAGAAAGAAAGATGGAAAATGTTGGACATGCGGAGATAAATATTTTCTAGGACGCAGATGCACTACGCAAAAAATTTACAATTGCGAAGCAGAACAAGAAGAGGAATCTTTGAAGAATAGCTCCAATGAAGAAAACAATGAAGAAAACGAGAGAACTAACCTAGATCCAGAAGAAGAGAATATGCCAAGAATCTCTCTGGCATCTATCACAGGATAGCTCAACCACAAGCATTAAAGCTTAAAGGACATATTAAGAAGCAGCATGTTATTGTGTTATTGGACTCAGGAAGTACACACAATTTTATAGATGTCAGTGTCACAAAAAGGCTAAACATTTTTGCCTATCCCATAGCAGATTTAAAAGTTATGGTGGCAGATGGAAAAAGAGTAGATGGAGTAGGGAAGTGCTATAAAGTTAGATTACAACTAAACGAATACAGAATGGAGACAAGTTTTTATACAGTCCCCTTAGGAGGTGTAGATGTCGTCTTAGGAGTACAATGGTTGCAAACACTAGGGACGTATTCTGAAATCACCAAAAACATTTCATTAAATTCAAAATGCACCGGAGGAAGTTGTTTGGATTCCAAGCTCCACCTGCCCAAATCATTTTTGCTCAACAAATGAAGAAGCTTATTCGCAAAGGAGCTCTGGTATTTGTCGCACAATGCCAACAATTAGAGTTATTATCGATGGAAGGAGTTCACCAGTAATCTGAAGTTACAACCTTAATCTAGAATTATGACAAGGTATTTCAAGAATTATTGATGGAATTACCTCCTAAAAGGAAAATTGAACATATCATTTAAGTCGAACCAGATTCGACATCGGTAAACGTAAAACCATACCGCTACCCCCATCATCACAAAACAGAAATAGAGACATTGATACAAGACGTGTTAAAGTGTGGAGTCATTACGAAAAGTAGAAGTCCATATGCTGCACCAGTAGTGTTAGTTCGGAAGAAAGATAGGTCCTTCTGGTTATGTATAGATTATTGAGGATTAAACAAAATTACTATTAAACACAAATTCTCCATTCCATATATTGATGAGTTGCTAGACGAACACCATGGCGCAAAATGTTTTTCAAAATGAGGCCAGGCTACTATCAAATTCGAGTAAGATTAGAAGACGTTGAGAAGACTGCGTTCAGAACTCATGAAGGGCACTATGAGTTTAAGGTAATGTCATTTGATAACAAATGCACCAGCCACCTTCTAGGTAACCATGAACAAACTTTTCCACCCATACTTGCTAAAATTCGTATTGGTCTTCTTTGATGATATCCTCTTCTACAGCAAAATGTGGAAGGAGCACCTCAAGCATCTAGAAGAAGTACTTTTCGTATTAAAGAAGAATCAATTTTATGCAAAGTTATCAAAATGTACCTTTGGGCAAAAGGTAGTTGAATACCTGGGACACATCATATCTAAAGAAGGAGTCAAAGTGGATCCCAACAAATTTAAGCAAGTAAAGAATGGCTAAAACCCAAGAACATTTCAAAACTAAGAGGATTTCTAGGGTTAATTGGGTATTACAGAAGGTTCATAGAGAACAATGCACATTTGACAGCGCTACTAACAAACTTGTTAAAAAGGAACGCTTTCCAATGGAATAACTAGGCAGACGAATGCTTCGAGAATAAAAAAAGGAAATGTCAACCACACCGGTACTGGCAACTCTAAATCATTGGAATTTGGATTTGGAATGCAATGCTTCCGGATTTGGAATTGGAGTAGTATTAATGCAAGACAATCATCCTATAGCTTTCGAAAGCATGAAGCTTAACAAATGGGAAAGCTTGAAGTCAACTTACCAAAAAGAGATGCTTGCCATCATACATGCATTAACTAAATGGCAATAGTACTTGCTTGGAAGTAAGTTCTCAATTTGAACCGATCACAATAGTCTTCAATTCCTGCTTCAACAAAAAACATTACCATCAGAACAACAAAAGTGGATGGAGAAACTTTCGACATTTGACTTGGAAATACTACACAGAAATGGGAAGGAAAATGTCATAGCTGACGCACTCTCACGAAAAGATGATGACAACACAACATGCGCCACATTGGTAATTGTTCTTGACTTGTTAAACGAAATACGAGTTGAGTATGCCAAGGATTTGGACTGTGGTGCTATGATTGAAAATATCAGTCAATATGCCAACTTTGAATGGAAAAATTACATATTATGGTACAAAAGTAGAATTTATCTAACTCCATCATCCAAATTTAGAATGAAAATTCTAAAATAATCTCTCAGTTCTCCAGCAGTTGGGCATGTTGGATTCTTCAAAACCTAGAACAACATTCGACAATCATTCTACTGGAAAGGCATGACTAAGGAAATCCAAAATATGTTGTGGAATGTGATGTTCGTCAGAGAAATAAGGGTGAAAATATCCCAACTCTTGGTTTACTACACCCATTATATATTTCAAATAAAAAATGGGAGGAAATCTTGATGGATTTCATTGAAGGACTACCTATGTCTAGTGGTAAGGACAAGATATTTGTCGTAGTAGATAGACTCACCAAAGATGCCCACTTCATTGCAATCAAAAAAACTGACACAACTAAGCAAATTGTGGAAGTGTTTTGTAAAAACATTTACAAACTACATGGTTTTCCCAAGGTTATTGTTGGTGATAGAGATGCAAAATTTAAAGGCAATTTTTCGAATGATTTCTGCCAACAAGTAGGAATATCTCTCAACATGAGTTTGGCTTATCACCCTCAGACAGAGGGTCAAACTGAAGTTGTAAATAAATGTTTGGAAACATATCTCTGTTATTTCGTCACCAAAAAACAAAACAAATGGTCTTAGTGGCTACACCTAGTAGAATGGTGGTACAATACCACCTACCATACTTCAACGAAAATGACTCCCTATATGGCTGTGAACCACCTAGGTGGAAGGATTTTGCACTGTATAGTTCTAAGGTTCAAGCAATAAAGAACCACTTAAAAAGAAAGCCAGAGATTTATTAACTTGTTAAAAGAAAATTTAACAATAGCACGTAATAGAATGAAGCAACAAGCTGACCAACACCACACGGAAAGAGAATTCGAAGGAGGAGATTGGGTTTTCCTTAGACTTCAACCCTATATGCAATTATCATTGAAACAACAAGGGAAAAATAAGTTATCTACTAAGTATTACAGACCATGCCAAATAATCAAAAAAATAAGTAGCATGGCTTATGGATTAAAGCTACCAGACCATTGTCGAATTCACAACACATTTTATGTATCAAGCCTCAAAAAGGTATTGGGTCAAAATCAAATAGCTCAAACAAAGATACCTGAGACTGACAAAGAAGGAAGGATCATATTAGAACTTGAAGGTATACTTGCTACCAGAGAGAAGGTACTACGATCCAAGACTATTAAAGAATACCTTATCAAATGGAAAAAACTACCAGAAGAAGACTCATCATGGGAGACAGAACGTTTTCGCCAACAACACCCAACATTGCCTATGCTTTGAAGACAAAGCATTTTAAGGGAGAGGCAATGTTATGAATAAAATGTTTATATATATATAATAAATTAATTTAATTAGTTGCCCATTAATTATGAAAGGGCATTATGTCAAAAAACATGTTTCTTAACCCTTATGGTCAGTGAATTCCTATAAAGGAGAACCGCTCAAGGACTTGTAAAGACATCATCTAATATCAAATAATAAATATATATATCGTTATGAAAACAAAAGTGTCATCCATTGGCAAAATTTAGTGAACAAGTTCTACTATTTCACTTATGCTAGGAGGTAAATTATTAATGCAAATCTAGATCTAGTATGCTTATGCAAGAGGTGATGAGTTAGATTTATCTTGAGTTAAGATTTTCTTAAGTTGTTTAAGTATTTAATTAGAATATTTTTAAGAGTACTTAACAACAGTGAATTGCAATCTTAGACAAGATAAAATGCTTAAAGATACAAATGTAAACTTCAACAATATTCCACAAGATACCAAATAACCCAAGATGCCAAATGTTTAAAATAGTCAATTAAGATGTTGATTACAGATTTATGACAATTTATACCAGCAATACTACTTCAAAAAATTCAGATCTTATCAATGTTGTAACAGTAGTGCATAAACCACTTCAAATGATGAAACTTGCCCAACACATAAAACACCGAAATTCTAATGACCAGCAAATGTAATTCAACTTGTTTAGATCACTTTAAGATGATGTATTTAGTAAAATTTCAGATTGGATTTCTTGATTTGTAGGAGTAAATAAAGACAGAGTAGCAAGATGAAATTGCCAAAAATAGATGGCCAATATGCCCAAAAATAGCAAAATGCACTAAAACTTGAAAATTTCAATTTTAGGGCTTTTAGAGAGTTTGACTCAGCGATTTTCAGAACTGATATGTTTATTACAGCGGTCATTTAAACACAGATTCAAACCAATCAAGCTAAAAATAGATGCTCAATATTTCAAAAAAAAAAAAAATCGAGAATCGAAAATTTTAGTTTTTGGCCCTTATTAAGTATTTGATTCATAAATTTCAAGTTTGCAAAAGATTTCAGTTATGTAGAAAAATTCAGCAAGCTTAAATGTTAGATCTAGGCCAAAACTCAAGTTCCCAAGAGGCCAAAATTTGTGAAAATGAAGATTGTGCGATTTTAGATGAATTTGACCATTTACTTTGTGATTTTAAGGGCTAATTAGTTGTAATTTGTTTTCTTTGATAAAGCTGCAAAAAACAAGGGTTAAAGATCAAACCCTAGGCCCAAGGCCTTGAAGATCCCATTGTTGAAAATCGTTGAAATTTTGTGATCACTTTTCCGCTTGAAAAATAATAATTTTGAGACCTTAATTCTGCAAAGCCGCCAAGTGTTTAGCCTTAAAACTTCACCTTAGCGTTTCAGGTCAATTTAGGGTAAAAGAGGTCAAGAAAATGGAGAACAAGGCTAAGGGAAGCGAATTTGCGGGGATAAATGGGCTGGGATGATAGATCGGGGCAAAGGATGAAGGATAAGGCCTCAAAGGGCCAACGCTATGCCTAATGAGGCTAACGGTTGGGAAAAAGAGGGTATGGAGGCCTAGGGCAAGGCCTAAATCAAAATCTTGAATGGAGGGAGGCTGGCGTTGAGGCCTAGAAAGGCAAATCTGGGCCTAGAAATCCCGAAAATGTTGAAAATGTTTATCTTCAGCTACTTTGATTTTTTTTCAAAATTTTTTCATGGGAAACCTGCAAAAAACTCCAAGAGACTAGATCTTACCCTCAAGGACTTAGATCTAGCTCTTCTCCCTCTTGGTTTCTTGATCTAACCTGCAAAAATGAAAATAGAAACACCCAAAACCCAATATATACAAAATTAAAACTAAAACCCCAACCCAAATTAGAAAAATAATTTACAAATTTAGATTTACAAAATATACATGGGTTTTCAAATTGATTTTGAGAAAATATCTTTTTATGATTATGTTTTCCTTAAAAGACAGAAAAATTAATGCTCAATATAGCCCAAGCGAAGATTTAATCTACCATGTAAAAACTAGAGATCCAAGCAAAATAACCCTTGCCCACAGGTTGTGAACTTGGAGACCGGGGATTGAGTACCAACACACACTATGTATTATCTCAAAACAACAATATAAAGCACCACATAGGAAGCCTGTAGTCAATACATAACACAAATCAGAGACAAGAACACCTCGAGATGCACCCCAAAGTCTTTTATTATAGTAGAAAAAATAGTTCCCAGTGGGACAATAGTTTACAAAATGCTTCAGCAACAATTTAAACCAGAGATCAAGATGACTAGAGACTCAAATGACTCTCTAATTTATAGATAAATCCTCCAAATGGAAAAATAACAACTAGTTTCTTTGATCCTTGTCAAAATAATCTTGGCCACTGATAAACACTTCAAGATCTTTTAATCTTGGCCCTTGATTTCTTATTTTTGAAGAATTTTTGAATTTATCATTTAATTCTACTTTAACTAGCTCAAAATTAACTATTTAGAACTAATTTCCTCAAAAATTTGACTTTGACTTAACGACCAAGGTCCAAGGGTCCAAATTTTCTTGAAAAAGACAATATTCCCTTGGTGGAGGACCTTTAAAAATTGAAATTTTCAAGACCCACGAATTTTTCGATTTGGAGAATTTATTTTTCTAGACAATTTAATTTTGACTCTAATTAATTAATTTTTTGTCTTAGAATTTAATTTTATTTTGCCAGAAAAATTAATTAATTTACACATGAGGGGATTAATTATTTTTCCAACTCTCTAATACATGATTTTTCATTTACAAGACTCAAAGAGGGAATACACATTTGTTTTAGACCCTTATGACACAACCCATATGTGACTCAATATGGTTTAGTAAACGAAGTGATTTGTAATAAAATAATTTAGTCAATTAGCTTAAATTATTCCCAAACCACTTTTACATCAAACTCAACTAAAACACTAGGACTCACTTAATAATTCGACAATAAATTTCACCTTAGCTTTGGGGGTTTAAGCTAGAGGAAAATAACTCTTCTAATTAGCTATGTCGAAAAACACAGGTAATCAGTGAGGTTACAAAACCTCCTAGGATGGAATTCTTCATCAAATTATAAGCTTACCTAGGTTGTTACATAGACTCAAGGTTTTACTAATATCATTTACAATATATAACTTGCAGAGTGGGATGACCATGACACATAGACTGTTGATATGTGATCCGATCCTTGTTGAAAAAGTTGGTACTTCCGCTTCCCTGAAACTTTGACATTTTGAATGCAACATCTGGCTCCATATGGGGATACGTTGCTTCCATGAAGGAATGTGAGAACCCCAAAATTGTGCATCTAAGAAAATAGAAGTCCATAAAATAGATATTCGTTCAACATCGAAATCATCATTCATATATAGAAAATATCACTAGAATAGGAAAAATCTATTCTAATAAACTGAAATATAAAAGACATAATATAGATGCGTGAAATAAACTATCTAATGACACGAAATAAAAGGGAATATGGTTAGAGATACTATACAAAACGATGCCCATGGCATCAGATGTCTTAAACATAGTGCATACTGAGCATCTGTCAACTCTCCAACAAGTCTGTGGGTTGCTTCTCTGATGTACCATGTTGAATTCTGACAATGCTAGGACTCTGTCTTGTCTGAATATTGAGTTGCTCCTGAGCATCATACGCATCAAACTTTTTCCTTCTTCTCTTTCGCCTTTTATGCTTGCTCTCGACAGGATGCGACGTTGATGTTGACGCGATCAGCGTGCAACTTTGTATTTGATTTAGATAATGCTCCTCCAGAAATTTTGGAATATCCATGATTTTTATGACCTGCTCTTCCTTATTTTCATGACCTTTTTCTATCAAAGCCGCTGGATCAGTGTTGCAATCATCGATATTTTTTCCTTCAGTTTTCTTCCTGCCTGGATCATCTTCGTTTAACCATTTCTCAATGGAATCGATGACTGTTTCATAAGATGAAGGTTGCTTGGGCGCGCTAGGAAGTTCTTGTACTGGATCCTTTGGTCTTGGCTGGAGCTGTGATTTTTCCAACATTTGTAGCTTACTTTGAAGAGTGACATCCTCAGTTCTTATGGGCACTCATTTCATCTGCATGTATTGACTCCATAATTTTCAATTGTTGTATGTGACCATCCTTGACTAGACTGCATGTCTTTGATCATTGGAGTTAATTCCTTAACAAGACGCTAATCATTTTCCTTTTCATTGTCAAAATGATTAATCTGGTTATTGGTCCCTCCCTCTGTACTATTGAAAAATTTCTTGCGATGGCACAAGTGGATTCATCATGACAGCGATTACAATATCTACAATATGGCACATCCTTTTGATCACTAACATGGTGTAATTGTTTCTCTTGCATCTTCTTTATGAGATTCTGCATATTAGCAAATTGATTATCCTCCTTATCTTGTTTTCTTTTAATGATCTCTATTAATTCTTTAATCTTGTATTCCTCTTCTAGAAGGTCGTGAGGATAACCTTGAGTGTTAGTACAATGAAAAGGTATGGACAAGTCATCCATGGTGACTTTCTTAAGGGGAAATGGAATCTAATGGATGTCAAAGAGAGAGAGATTTGTGTTCAAGAAAATCAAGAGATCTACAAGAAGCGAGCCTCTAGCAGAAATTCTTGCAAAAAATGAAAGAAGTGGAGTCACCACTGAACATGAATCTGTCTCCAAAATCCAGAAGGCAAAAAGCTTAAAAGTTAGCCAGGGAAAAATAAGGTGGATATCAAGGAAGGCTTCCTGTCTGAGAAAAATGAATGCTTACTAGAATGTAATTTGTTCAACCAAGCTCTGAGAGAAGGGTTAAGCAAGCTACCAAGATTCTTTCTAATGTAAGCCTTTGTGGATGAATGAAACAGTGGAGTCAACACCCAAACAGGAAATTAACCCAAATGTCCTGGTGCTAAAGTGCAAATAGAGGAGTGAATAAGGCGATAAGGAGATTAGTGAATGCGGTGTCAAGAAGATGAAAATGGATCAGAGGATTACAAAGATTAATAAGAATGTCGTCAACACCAAGGTCCAATAAATTGGTCCTCGGCAACGGCAACAAAAAATGTTGTCGCTTGAATTGTACAGGCATCGCTACAACTCTTAGGACGGGGGTGTTGGCACTATGATACAGGTATGACACAAGTGTTGTCCTTGATGGCAACTCTCTCAGATGAAAGATCACAGTATAGCAGGTAAACAACAAGAATGAAGAAAGAAAGGTATAAGCAAGTTCACCATTGACCAAGCCATGTATACACGCAGGTTCACTATATACAAAGGCGTGTATAACGTACACACGCACTTTCACATAAGGAAAGGCACGTACATGTTGGAAAATTAAGTTTTGGTCTGTGGTATTTGGTCCATGGTATTTTGGTATTGATCCATGGTATTTGGTTCGAGGTATTGACCCTAGGTATTGGGTCCAAGGTATTGGTCCTACGTGGTTTTGGACCATGGTATTGAGAGAGGCCTAAACCTATATAAGGATAAGAAGATCATTAGGCCAAAGGGCAAGTGTGCAAGTGATGAATATTTGATGAAGTGTGAGATCTAGTATGCTGGTTATGGGTTTGTGATGCTTTGCTTGATCTAAACCAAGGATGCACCTATGCAGTTGATGATGGATGATGGATTGGGATCATAAGGCTTGGAATGTATTATCATTATGTGGTTTGATCATGGATAGAATAGATTTGAATTATTGACGCATGTTTTATTGTATAAATGTTATGATCTGGGTATGACTAATGTCTGGAATAGCTGCAAAGTTATGAGTAAATATTTGCAGATCTATACGCAGGTTCACTTTGGTAAAAGCGCATATACACGCAGGTTCACTTTGGTAAAAGTGCGTATACACGCAGGTTCGGCTCATCAGAGTAGTGTGTACAGTATGAAGTATGATATTTGAAGTTGTTGTTGGATCTGGTTGTTGTTGCAGAATTCTGTGGTCTGCTCTATGTTCTGGTGATTGTGTTTTGTTGACAAGGTTTCGGTGTTTCAGTGTTGGGTGATTCAGAGATTGATGATGCAAGTGTAGTTGATGGGTGTATTGCGGTGAGTAATTTTGTGCTTCAATGTTGTTGATGGGTCCAGTATAAAAATTGGATGAAACTGGGCCTTCAGATTATGGTGTTGTGCTTCAAGAGTATCCAGTATGAAAATTTATGAAACGTGGTCCCTGGAGGAAGAGAGAAGGTCATAGCCTTCTATAGGTCGGTGCCTACGTACTAGTAAACATATCAGTCAGTACAAGAGCCAGGGGGTTGGATCTCCCTTCCAATAGCAGCTGGAAAACAAGTGAATGTTGGAACCTTCAGTAGGCTGGCGCCTACGTACTAGTAAACATATTGGCTAGTACAAGTGCTAGGGGGTTGTAGCTCCCTTCTAGTAGTAGCTAGAGAACGAGAGAAGGTTGTAGCCTTCTGCAGGTGGGTGCCTGCATACTGGTACGAGTCTGTGCCAGTACAAGATTGTAAACAAGTTTTTCTTATATTAAAGGAAGACGACAGCAGGTGGTTTTTGTCCCGCATTGGGTTTCCACCTTATATCATGGTGTTCATGTGTGTTTATTATGTGTGATGATTTGTTTTGTTTTACTGCACCTGTTTACTGTTTATATGGTTAATGAAGCTCTGATGCACCTATTAAGGATCAACATATAATGGATTAACTGAATCATAAGTTTACTGGATATACGCTAGTTGCATTAAACATAGTTGCATGTACACGCGGTTTCCCTTAACTGAAGTAGCGTATATGAATCCGATTATGGAAATGAAAAAGTTATTGATTTGCTAATACTGATTCACCCCCCCTCTCAAAATCTATGTCACACGGTTCGAGTTCGAATTCGAGTTCGACAACAATTAAGTTCGATTCGAATTCGAATTTTCCGATCAAGTTCGAATGAGGTTCGGCATTAGGTTCGACTATACATATTTTTCAATATATATATATATGACAAAATAATAGAAAATTCAAAATCGATCCATAAACACATGAATACAAATTCTTATTAGTAAACATACATTAATAATGTAATCGTTCTAACATCTAGTTAAATGTAAGCATACACAATAGTACTTTGCAAAAAGAAATGACATAATTTTCAGTCTTCAAAATTTAAATGAATGTCAAATACTAGTATTCTTTTAAAAAATCACATAATCAAAACATGATCAAAATTTAAACATACATATTCCAATACAACTATATTAAGAACTCATTGTAGGACATCTTCAAATTTCAAAATTTTAAATATCATCAAAGTCATAATATCATCAAAGTCATCAACACATGGAATTCCATCATTTGGCTCATCTAGCGAGTCACCATCAATGCTAATATAATAAGGAAGTCATAAGGACCATTGCCAAGTAGTTATAATCCATAAAATTGTTCTAGGAAATTCAAAAAACATAGATAATCTATACTTATGGCCTACTAGTATGATAAAAAATCTCTCAATCATCATGTGCAGATGGCATAGTAAAGGGACTAGAATGGTGATCATCAAAGTCATCAATAAATGGAATTCCAACATTTGGCTCATCTAGTGAGTCACCATCAGTGCTAATATCATCTTCTTCTGGCTCTATATCAGCATCAAACCATGGCTGGGAGGAACTAGATACATCTTTGGCCACACTACTCAAGGCCAACTTCAAATTACTGCGAACATAAACAAGGTCTTCCAACCTTGTAGACAATAATTTGTTTCTTTTCTTGTACTGGATATGGTTAAAGCTACTCCAGTTCCTTTCACAAGCAGAGGCACTTGATCCCTGGCTCAAAATACGAACTGCAAAATGTTGCAATTCAGGAGTCTCTGATCCATAAAACTGCCACCATCTCCCTGGAGGAATATTGGGCCTATCTTGTACTACACTAGACCTTGCAAATATTCCCTCTTCCAACCTGTATGCTCGGAGTTGCTCTCTAATTCTCCTACATTCTTCTAGATTAGTGACCAACTGTTCAACTGCATCATAAAGGCCATTCATGACTTTTGCATCATTTGTTCTTTTTATCCCAAAGAGTCTAGGATCCAAATAACAAGCTGCTGCATGTAAAGGACTATGCAACATCTTCCATCTTTCATCAATCATCTCCCATATTGCAATGTACTCATTTTCCTCATTATTAAAAGATTTTGCAATGGCTTCTTTAGCACGATCCATGCCCTCATAAACAAAACCCATGGAAGGGGTATCACTATCAACCAATGTTACTTGGGAGCGGGAGCAAAAGCGGGGAGCGGGAGCGAAAACGGGAGCGGGAGCGACATTTTCAGAAGCTCCCGGTTTGGGAGCGAATCCGGGAGCAATTTTTTAAAAATATATATATATTTTATGTTTTTTAATTTTTGATACATATATGTCAACAAAAACATGTAGAATGATGAATTAGATATAAAAAACATAAAAAAACATATATTGATCATTGAACCATATCATATCAATCATCTAGAAGTTATAATCTTCATCAACCATGTCCACAAGTTAGTAACATACATATTACAATTGCAACATATTGAGTCTCGTGAATCATGATTCATCAAATTCAATCTTAAAGTTTCAACTTCAAGCTTTCAAAATTGAAAATTCAATATATAACATTTATCATCATTGATCACCAAAGTTGTACTTGTAAGCTAAGTTTAACCATTACAAGAAATAATACCTTAGATATTTCTAAGTTCTAAGTTCTAAATGTTAACATGAAATGAAATGTTATTAAATGAAACATGAATAATGAAATGAAATGAAACAACTTTAGTCTTTCACGAAGCATCATATTCATAATTCACAATCATTACCAATGAGTTATAATTGCCAACTTCAAACTTCAAATTTTCATTGTCACAATCATATATTGTTTACAAAAAATATCATTATGATATGAAAGAGTCAAGAGTCAAGGACTCAAAACTCAACAGTGATGAAAACTAATAGAAACTAGAAAAGACAAGTAAACTGTAAATCTACATGTGGCCCTTGCCACGAGAGTCTCCAGGAGTATAAGCAGGTTGTGGTGGTCTTCTAGGAGTCTCCCACACAGACCGACGACCAGAACTAGAAAGCACATGCCCTCCACGTGAGGGTGTAGATGGAGGTGGCGACAACAAAGGAACAAGACTCGGAACTCGAGCACTGCTACTGGATGGTGGAGGTGGAGGTGGAGGTGGCATGGCTTCTGCAGCTGCTTCATCTTCATCCCTTGTCAGTTCCTCTTCTAGTTCTTCAAGATGTACAATGCCATCCTCCAAATTGTCATCCTCTGGGTGATTGTCCTAAATTTTATATGTGGGATCCTCATAAGTCTGGTCAAAGTAATGACTCAACAACCTCAAGCTGTAGTGCACATAAACCAATCTTTCTGCTCGGTTTTCATTGAGTCTGTTTCTTTTCACATTATGTATGTAGCTGTAGGTGCTCCAACACCTCTTTGCAGAAGAAGTATTTACAACCTGTGAAAGAACTTTTTTGCCAATTTTGGCAAAAGTCCTTGGCCGCCATATGTTTCCCACCATAGAGAATCAAATCTATTTTTGTCTTCCATTGCATGGAAGTTACCAAACAAACCTATGCCACTGAAGTATTTGCCTATTTCAAGGCGCATAGCTGCACACTCCTCCCTGTCAGGTATCAACTTTTCTAATGCTTGCAAATATCCACTAGTTACCTCCGCATCTAAATGGGGTTTGGTCCTAATCCCACCCCCTGGTGTAGGTTGGCCCAACCAAGATGTAGAGTACTATTTTGGCGTAAGGATATACGCCAAGCAATGTAGTGGAAGATTAAGTCTATTCCACCATTCACACACACAATCGTGAATCAGCTTGTACAAGTCGGGATCTTTGTTATGAACAATATCTTTTATTTGCCTCAACATGGTATCCATCTGCTCATACACCTCGCTAATCACTGGTTTGTCTGTATCTGCAAACCGAATCATGTGATAAATGGGCTTGGTGAAATCCAGTACTTGCCTCACACTTGTCCAAAAGTGACCATCAAGAGCGGCCTCCTCCACCAGTTCAAAACCTTGCCTGTCAGCTGCATTTGTAGCCCTTTCCTTTAACACCTGCCAATGTGGACTTGATACCATGCTAGCTAATGACTCTCTTACCTTCAAAAGGCGCCTGAAGGTGAGGTAATAGCTACCAAATCTGGTCTTTGCAATCTTCAACAACTCCAATCTCGAGTGACTACGGAAAAGGCCTGGGTATTGCTATGATTTGTAATAAATTTTATCATTTGTTTGCCTTTCTTTTTCAAATCACCAATCCATTTGTATTGTGCATTTTTGTTCTTGACAACATCATGCATCAGAAGGTTCAATGTGTGAACCAAACATCCAGACCAAAATATGTTGGGGTATTTATCCTCAATAATTGCTCCCGCTACCTTACAATTAGGAGCATTATCAGTGATGACTTGGATGACATTGTATGGCCCAATACGGTCAATTGTTTCAAGTAATGCTTCTGCAATGTTGATGGCAGTCCTGAACTTGTCTGAGTAATCATGTGTAGTTAGAAAGATGGCACCACTAACAGACACAACAAGAACACTTATCAATGGATTGCCTTTTACATTTGTCCATCCATCAGATACAATAGACACCCCATGGCCAGTCCAAGAACTTGTCATTCTATTCAAAGAATGTGATATTTTGCTTTTTCATGATCAAGGCCAACGGTTCTTGCCTTGTCATACCCAGGGCTCTTGTATCCTTTAGGGGCATCATTTATGGCAGAAACCATTTCGTGCCAATAAGGTGAGTGAAGAACATTGAATGGTATCCCACATGCATAGAGAAACCTGTAAACCTTTGAATTCACATCATTCCTACACCCCTCATCAAGGAAATCCGATATGGTTCTACGCCCTAAAGCTGATGACCCTGTGTCTCCATATCCACTGCCTTGGGAAGATGCTGAAGGAGTTCTTTGTGCTTGTGATTGTGAGCTTGGTTCAAAGAAACCCCTTGATTTTTTTGATTTGTATTGGGCTTCCTCCTCTTTCCTTATGTATTTGGCTCTATCCGCTGCTGACACCGCTGGACAAGTTTCGATTCCTATTTGTTTGTCTCCATCCCATGGCCTTCTCCTGCAGAGGTGTTTTTTGGCACGGGTGTATGAACCTGTGTAATCATTGTTGCAATGGGGGCAATGGAATTTAGTGGTTCCACCCCCTCTCCCTGCTTCAAGCCTTTTAACATATTTCCACAATGGGGTTTGGTCTTGTTTAGTTTTATGAGAGTCATGTTCACCCTCCTCCAGCTCCTCCTCACCGGGGTTTTCATCAAATCCACTTTCTCTAGCTTCTTCATCCCCTTCTTCATTTTTGCCCCTCCGTTTCCTACTCTCCAGCACCATAATAACCATAAAAGGACCCAAGAAGAGGAAAATGGCAAGAAATATAGCCAGGTCCATGATGTTTGATATTTGTAGGCTTTTGAATCTGCAAAATTAATTTAATTTATTTAAGATTAATTAATTAATTTAATTTATTAATTTAATTTAGATTCATGATTTTTTTACTAAATATAGTTTTTTTTTTTTCCAAAGAAAAAAGTGAACTTTTTATTAACAAGATAAAAAGTTACATTGCATATGCTTGGGCATTCTTTTTGCTGTTATGATTTATATCATAAAGCTGCTTTAGAACAGAAGACTGTCTTTTCTGTACAATAACCTGTCAATGTATCCCTTGGAGACGTAAAATTCATAAACATTTTACGTTTCCAGCAACAAGGCATTAAATACATTCCAAAAGAGCCATTAACCGTCAAGAGGACTCATTCCCATGTCTAATTTTGCGGGTCTCCTCGTAGGAGGAAAACAACCCAACAGAAAAGGTACTAAGCAAAATTTTTTACTAGTTTTTCAATATATAACAGCAGTCCCAAAAAAGATGACATGCATAGTGAGCAAAACTGATGGAAAAATAAAACTAAAACAGCATCCCGGAAACTAGATATGTGGGGGCTGATCCGACACACAGATCTGTCCGTGAAACTCTTCTGCTACTTTCCAGCTGTCCAGATCCTGTTGCACACCTTCCTTAGAAAGTTTGTCTGCTGAAACGTTGTGCTCCCTGTATATATGACACAGTGAGAACACATTAAAAGAGATTTTTAAAGCCTGTATTTCTTCTAGTAAAGGTCTCAACATATAAGTTTTGCAATTTCTTTGACCATTAACCCAGTTTATGACATGTAGGGAGTCTCCGAAGATCTGAACCGTGTAGATGTTCCTTTGAATGAGCCAACAAAGTAGTTTTAAGGCAGACATCTCTGCAAAGTTATTTGTTTCAGTGCCTAGCCCCACTGAAGCTTTTAAAGACTGATTTGCATTTAAATGAATAATCATCCCTGCTCCAGCTTTATGGTTCTGCGAAGCCCCATCGAAATATGCCCATGGGATGCCTTCTTTAATCTGTTCTTCCCTTATCTGTTTGGGGACTCTTTCCTCCTTTGATTCCGGAATGTTTGAGAAGATAGAAGTACATTGAATTGCTATTGATTCTGCTGTGGTTTCCTTGTCCTTAAAAGTGCACCTGTTCCGTGCGATCCAGAGCCCCCAACAAATGATGGGAGGTAGACTCCACATGTTCCCCTCAGGATATTGTCGCCACCATTTGTCCCAGGCATCATTTTACTAAATATAGTTAATAAACTAAATAAACTAAATTACTACCTAACTAAATTAAACTAACTAAACTAACTAAATTACTAAGATACTTACCTCTTTGCAGGGTTGCTCCTTGCTCCTTGGCGCTTGCTCCTCGCATCTCCTCACTCCTTTGCTCTTGTTCTCTAGCTTCTACTCAACTCATTCAAGTGATAATGAATTTTTTTTTGCCCCATTGTGTTTTTGAAACACACACACACACATATATATATATATATTTTTTGTAAATTGATTTTTGTTTGTTTGTTTGTTTGTTTTTTTGGTTCTTTAATTCGCGTCCGTGATTTTTTTCCGCCCGGATCGCTCTTGGCGTAGGTCGACTCGCTCCTGGAGCGAAAATTTAACGATCGGGAGCGATTGGTCGCTGATCGCTCTCGAGCTGTAATTTTCGCTTCGGGAGCGGCGCTCTCGATATCGCTCTCGAAATTGGCAGGGAGCGCAAATTTTTTTATCGGGAGCGCGCTTTCGACCCGCTCCCGCTTGGAGCGCGGATTGGGAGCCAGAGCGGGGGGGGGGGGGGGGGGCGCTCCCTCGCAACATAGATTCAAACCCTACGTCTAGGGTTTCTAGCCATACTTCCATTGGAGATTCCAACTAATGCAATCCAGAAAAATATTAAGAGTGTTCATTAACTAACATTGGCATCAATGGCAACACCTTTCAACATAAATTGGTTGAGAGGTCATCTTCAAATTTATGGAGCTTCTCAACTACTATAAAGGAATGGTGGATGGAGCATTCTATATATAAGAAGATAATTCTATAGGAGGAGACCTTGACAAGTTCTCAACAAGTTGTCATCATCATTTGTCTACCAATTTACTGTAGGAGTGCTTGAGGAAATACTCATTAGCGAGTATCATCGTCAGGGTCTGAAGGAGGGATCTGCTAAAACATTCATAAGAGTAGGATCGTCATCAATTTGTGAAAGAGAAATGGTATGAAAATGTCATTCTACTCGGTTAGAATCTAGCAATGACTTTAAGGCTTCAATTTGTTTTGCTTTTCTCTACGAATATGAGGCCATGCACTTGATCCAAAATTCCAAAATGAGAAATTGAGGGTTTCTTTTCCATACCATTCCTCACAGGAAGTCTTACCTTTAACATGGGTAAGTGTTCTATTGATGATGTGGGATTCACAAACAATGGCTTCCCCCAAAAAATTAAGCTTCATTTGCCTAGGTTGAAGCATACAATGAACTATTTGCGTAACAACTCTATTCTTTTGGTTTGCTACTTCATTTTGTTGTGGAACAATCCTTTGCCAAGAGATGTCATGAATTTTGAGATATGTTAGGAAATCACCATTGATGCATTCCCCTCCATGATGAATTCTTGTACACTTAAAGCTTTTCCTCATTTTTGTTCTGCATTAATGATTTGGTTTCTTTGAATTTCCCAAAAACTTCATCCTTGGAATGAATGGTGTTTATCTACACGAAGGGGGAGAATTCCTCAATAGAGGTGAAAAAGTACTTAAATCCTGTCCACACATGTAACTATTAACCAAGTCAAGAGGTTGAAAGACTTGCTTTGCAAAATCCTTAGTGAAGGACTCTCTTAATGGTGTCCCCCCAATATACACCTTCATAGACACCAATAGGTTCAGTCCATGGAAGATCATCAACCATATGCAAATGAGTCTCAATTCCTAAAGACCTAATGTTTGCATGCTCCAAATGTTGATATGCCTTAATATGTTGGTGTTGCTAGTTTTGGCTATGAAGCAATAAATCCTTTACATATTGAGAAAGGAGGAAGCTTTCCTTGCTTGCACCTATGATCAAATTCATAAGAATAATTGGAGGCAAGCACTTTAAAACCATCAGCTATGTCCTTCGTAACCAATTGCCGTGAGTGATGTTGTAAATTAAAAGAAGACTAGGTCCAACTCTTGGAATATGAAGTGCTTATCTAAACTTAGTGGTGTCAATGATGATATTACCAGGTCTTCAAACACGTAAGATTGAGTTATCACTAATCATCACTTTCTCTCCACTACGCTGTTGTCAATAACGATGAGGAAGTGCCATTGTTTGCTCATATGCTTGGTAGCTCTAGAGTCAACAATCCATTCTTGTGAAGTGGAGGAGGTCCAATATTCAGAGTGCATAACCATACGTGGATTGTAACTCGCCTTTATAGGTTGAAGAAAAGGAAGGTATGAGTCCTTGAAAAATCTGTGATGTACTATTGCAACAAAGCAAAAGCAGGAAAAGAGGGTTGGCCTTGAAGGAGGGTCTAAAACCTAAGAAATCCTAAATGAAGGTTCTAGTCGAGGGTCAAAATCCTAAAACTTTTAAGGAACCCATAAAAACAGGGCATTGGCATTGAGGGAGGGTTTTAAACTTAAAAAATTAATTATCCAAGAAACTCTAGTTTTGTAGTCTCAAATAAGATTGAGTGATGCTATTTGCCAAGAATCTTTTTGGATTCATCTTTGAATTGATTGAGAGGGGTTTACACATGCTTTAATACCATGTTAAGATTCACAAATATTAAAAAAATAATAAAACTGAACCAAAATGAACCTAAATTTTGCAATGAAGAAAGAGATAACTATCACTAGGTCAACCAAGAGAGGTGCAACCCTAGAGAAAGAATTAAACCTTAGCATAAGTGTGCTAAAGAGAGAAATAACCCAATCACAAGATAAGATCAAACCAAGAAGAAGAGAGTGCAATGATTTATGGTGCCTTTACACTAAATCACTTGCATAGGAATAAAAAGAATGATCACATCTGAAAATACAACTAAGAGTTGTGTATTTATATTCAACTTAAGAGGTGGGGTCCTTTTGCCAGGGGGGTTGCTGAACACATGGGGTTGACTAGGTCAGCCTTAGCCAAACTTAGAAACATGATTAAAAATTATAGACAATATCGACGATGGATAAGCTTGAATAATGCACCCTTAATTTAACAAATGATCAGTGTTCATTTTTTTATATTTTCATGTGAAACAAAAATGCCCATGGACTAGTGCAGGGAATCAAAAGTATTTCCCATCCAACAATGTTTTAAACTTAACCAGAATATGAATATTTCAATTGAAATATTCATATTCTGGTTAATTTTAAAACATTGAATAACATTCATATTCTAGTTAAGTTTAAAAGAATTGAAATATTCATATTCTGGTTAATTTTAAAACATTGTTGGGTGGGGAATACTTTTGATTCCCTGCACTAGTCCATGGGAATTTTTGTTTCACATGAAAATATAAAAATGAACGTTGATTTTTGTGTGTGTGTGTGTGTGTGTGAGTGATGAATGATGATTTATGTGAGTGAGGGTGACAGCTTTATATATGACAATGGTGGCCCTTCATGTGCAATTGTGACTTTACTATTGCACCTTAATAATTACACTTGTGATACATTATACCTTAAGTACTATGTTTTTAATTCTATAAATGTTAGTTTATAATGGATTTAGAATGTTCCGTCATCATGGCAGTCAATCCCTGGGTATTTCGAAACCGAGAGCCATCTGAAGTTGGCATTTTCCAAATAGTGTTTATGACCTCCTGTGAGAGGCAAATTATGGAAGTATTTAGCGTTATATTGCCCAAAGCCATCTAGGTTGCACGAATCTTTATCCTCTAGTCCCTTTCTGTGTCCAACAGAAGCTTAGCTTTTTTAACCTCGATATCTTTTACATTCTGAAGTTCCTCTTTGCTTAGTAACCCTTCGGAACCACTTTATAGATTGGCCAATTCTTTGTCTACCTCTAGTGTCGATCTCTATCTCCATACCTCTTCAAAGCCCATCCTGCCATTTTCTCTTTAACAAACTTGAAGGATTTAAAAAATTGATCATAGGGTGGTGAAGCACTTGATGGATCATATGTACCGAAGTTGACTTAATCAGGGTTGTGAAATCCTTTTGCATGATCTAGACTGGGTAATACTTGAAAGGAGCACCGAGTTTCTGCATTCACTGATCTAATTCAAGTAACACTGCAAAATGATCCAAAAGTCTGCTACAACTAACCCATGACTTCAACTTCTGGATTTGTAATATAAGATTCTTGTGTATGAGGAATATCTCCAATCTCTTCGTAGTATTATTGACACCACCTTGATTATTTGTCCAAGTTGGTTCTAAACCTTGAGGTTCAAAATCTATTAGTTTCATTGCTTCCAAGTGGTTGAGGAAAAAACTGGCCAGACTGTCCAATTTGGCATTTTCTCCTGAAATTTATGACTTATGTAAAGGGAGTTGTCTATAATGCGACTTTTTGGAGATTCCGGTGACGGAATCCGGCGGAAGAAATGAGGTTAAATCTTGATTTTTAAGCAGTTAGAATGGTTTTTTGACTGCATATTTGGATTCAGCGCCCTGAAAAACCCCTGGGAGCCATTGATTGTGCAGAAACTAACTATCAAACTTGGGATTCCAATGAATTGCTGACGGATTTTGACCGGAAAAATCAGCCAGAAAAGCTTTCAAAAAGTCGCGTTATAGACTACTGCTATGTAAAGTAAAGGTGCCCCCCCACAAAAATGAAGTGACTAGAATTACACACTTGTGATTTAAGGAGTGGAGTCCAATTCCAATCTATAATCAAACAATCAAAGAGACTAGAAGAACCCATAGACAAAAGTCCGAATTTCTCAACAATTTACTTACCCAACAATTAAGGGAGCTCCTAATCCAATATTTTCCTGCACCATAATACCATCTGGCATTTCTAATAGGGCATGTTGTTGCCTAAGATGTGCACCTAAGTGTGGGAAAAGTTTCCAACCCCACAAGGTATAATCTTTATGGCGCAATTGTCAGATTAGGGGTTGTCACCTATTCCCTACTCACTTCGTTTAAGCTCTCTCCTAGACAAGCTAAGGGGGGAAGTCCCTAAAGATGATTATGAAAGGGAAACTTGTTGAAAACAAGAAGTTTTTAGGAGACTAAGATAAAGCAACTACTTCTCTGGGTAACTTAAATTAAGATTGATTTAGCAAGTGTGAAAATTAATGAGCAATGTATATATCAACAAGATGGATTCCAATGAGATCAATATGGCAATAACAAGATAAATGCATAGAGACCATTGCCTTAATAATAATGCTCAATAAAGAATCTCACTCAAAAAATATAGTATCTCAAGCTACAAGACAAACAATGTTGCAAGACAAGCGTTAGTACAAGAGATTATAGTAACTGGAAATATGAGCAATGAAATTTGAGACAAAACTTGCAAGAAAATACAAACTTGTACTTCAAGTAAAAGAGATGCTTAACAATGATATAGCAATTCAAGATACAAAAAGCATGAGATTAACAAACACAAGAATGTAAAATTAAATCTTGCAAGTGAAATAACTAGCCTGCAATTCTAGGTACAATAACCAAATAAATGGTGAATGAAATGCAAGACTAAAAAAGTAGGTGTGTTGCAAGAGTCTTGGTTAATTTTAGTTAAGTGCCTAATCTAAGGTGAAAACCTTCTCCTCAATTGTCAGAAACTAGTCTCAAATAATGTTGTAGAAAGAAGTGTTGGGGAAGGAGGCTAGAGTTTCATTAACGATACCTACCCAAGACTTCTAATGACCCAAGTGCCTCCATTCCTACAAGGGACTTGGCCATAAGAGAACTGCAAGGTCACGCATTTTGACCATTGAGTAAGGGTCTAGCTCTTAGATTGAGATATGGAGAAGGTTGTCCTATCTCTCTATTCAACCAAGCTTATGCTTGGAGATAGATTTTAAGAATGCAAATCTAACTCTAATATGCAAATGTAATGAAATATGCAAATGATGATATAATTATATCAAGATGCCTCAAACTAAAATGTCAATGTGCTTGTAATCCAAATATTGAGGTAAGTACTTTGAGCACAAGATTATTAGCTTATGGCAATAACCAATGAAGCAATAATAATTGCTCGATGAAACAAAGATATGCAGTGGATGACAATTAGAATTAGATGTGTTAATAATAACTCAAAATGCCTTCAGGTGTGTTTCTTAAGAATGATCTTCACTGAAGTGAAAGTTATATGACGTAAACACAACTAATAGATGGTAGGTGAGATTGCTAACAAGAAATAGGAAAAATACTTTAGATCATCAATAGAAAGTGAAACAAGACAAGATATTTCAAATGCAATTTAGATCAAAGCTAGTTAGATGATGCAAGATGCTAGATCAAGGATGCAATAATTAACAAATGCAAGAGATGTGATATGGGTTAATAAGAGATATAAATTAGTGAGTTAGCAAGTTATTTAATTATCCATTTTAAATAAGGAGAAAAGGGATACCAAGGGATCAAGGTCCCAAGCTCCCTGAAGATAAGAAAAGCTTTTATTAATAAAAGCCACAAGAGAGACCCTTTGACAAAGAGAAGGCTCTAAATATCTTTGAAGAGAATTTGCGAATGATAGATCTCTACACACACAACAATAAGATCCTCTCCAAGTTATAATGAGATAACGAGGGGCAACAAGTGAATGGTATTCAAAAAAGAAAAACCTTTGCTCCAAATCACTGATCAACAACAACCCTTTGAAAAAGAAAGAGAGCTTACCCCTACTCTAGGTCTAAGAGACAAAAGACCAGTGAAAAATTCGAAAGTTCTAAAAGATGTGAAGAGTTTTTGTAATAGGAAGGGATTGAACTTCACTGAAGATGTCTCCTGCAAAATCACAAAGTTAGCCCGAAAATAAACCTCACACCAGTGATATAAGTGCTCTCAGCCTAGAGGAGAAATAAGGCCCAATTGCTCTCGGCCAAATCCAAAAATGATTAAAATTTTAGTTTTAAGTTCATTAAAATTTGAAGGGAACTTCGTTAGGGTTTCAAGGCTTGAAGCCTTCCAAAAAATATGCAATCAATTAAAACACTTCAGACCCAAAGGCCTTTGGCGCTAGTGAAAGAACAAGCCTGTTAGGCTCACGACAATGAGGAAAAGAGGCCTCCAAAAAAGCTTTTGGCCCTAGCAAAAAATTACAAGGTTAGACCACTTTTGCCAAATACTTCCAAAAATTATAATAAAATATCTGCAAAAAACAAAGGAGGATTAGTGAAATAATTTATACAAGGGAAACTAAACCCTTCTAGGCTTACAACCTAGAGAAAGTAGCCTCTAAAACCCTTGTGGCTTAGTAAAAAATTTGCAAATGGATTAGGGTTAATAAACCTTGTGGCTATGCTAGATTAACCCTAAAAGAAAATTAAAACCTTCAATATGCTTGTATATCAATAGATCTCAGCTTCTAAAGCTAAAAAAGGTTTTCGACCTTCAAAAAATTTTGATCCAAGGTCTGCAATATAAACCAGTGTTAGAACAACCTTAGAAAAAAATTGCAAATTTTTTTATGTCAAGCATCCCTCAAGAAAAATTTGATTAAGAGAAAAAGTAAGCCTTAAAGGCTTGTGGTTTCAAAGAAAGCTATATTATAGGCTTGCGACTCTCCAAAAAATAAGTTGATAACCAGGTTGCAAACATGGAGGAGGGTTTGGCCCTAAAAAATTTTGCTGTCTTTTCAAAATGCCTACAACGAATTCATTAGAGAAAGCCTCACATTATCCTTCAGATTTGCAAACAAAAATGAGTAAAACCCAACAAAATATATGTATAAGATGAATGCAAATATATACAATAGCTAGATCTATTTGAGTCTATTTACAAATATACAATAGCTATCTTGAGGGAATATGAGTCCAATTCCATTCCTCAAGTAGCAAAATAGTAGTCCTAGATACCAGATCTATTCAATTAAGCACTTTAATATGAGAAAATAGATTGAAAATAAATAGTCACAAGCCAAAGCCAAGAAAACCCCTGCAAAATATAATCGTTAGATAAGTACTATGGGTTCTTCAACTTCTATGTCTTGGGAGTTGGCTGGTCCAATCAAAGACTTCCCTTACGCCCAATATCTGAATATTAGAGAGATTTCTATGTGCAAATAGTTAATCCACAACTGGCTAATAAAATAACAACTGTTAAGATTTAATTCAGTGGTTAAGAACATTATTCAGAAAACATTACGATAAAAACTGAAGAACAACACCATAGCTTTCACCCCCAAAGACTTTTGCTTTATTGCTTAGAAAATAAAAAAGTACATAGAGCTTCCTTAACCAAGAGCTTTCCTTTTCATCCGAAGATCAAAGTTACAAATGATGAGCTAAAAGCTTTCTTATATAGAAAAATGAGAGTTATAGATCTCTCTCCAAGTCGAAAACGACTAGGTCCAACAAAGTGCACGAATTTGACTTGATCCTAGAGAACAACAACTAGTTGAAGCTTGATCCATGCCAAAATTTAATTGCGACCCTTGATCTGGAGGGAAAAAAATTCGAATTTGTTGAAGAAGGCTTTCATCATGGTCCAATTTTTTTTTTTGATTTTTTCTCATTGAAAAATTTCTAGCTAGATCTATTTACAAGAGAGAGTCTATTTACAAATATACAATAGCTAGATCTATTTACAAGAGAGAGTCTATTTACAAATATTAAAATATACAATAGCTAGCTTGAGGGAATTTGAGTCCAACTCCATTCCTCATGTAGCAAAATAGTAGCCCTTGATACCAGATCTATTCAATTAAGCACTTCAATATGAGAAAATAGATCGAAAATAAATATAGTCACAAGCCAAAGCCAAGAAAACCCCTGCAAAGTATAATTGTTAGATAAGTCTTTGACCCACAAACTATGGGTTCTTCAACTTCTATGCCTTGGGAGTTGGCTGGTCCAACCAAATACTTCCCCTCACGCCTAATATTTGAATATTATAAATATTTCTACAGGCTTAAGTTCGAATTGTTAGATCAATAGAGGTTAGATAACAAAATAAATCTCAAGATCTAGAGATACATGCTAGATCAATTGAATTAAAATGTTTCTCTAAACCCAATAACTAATGCAAGATACCTGTGCAAATAGTTAATCCACAACTGGCTAATGAAATAACAATTGTTAAGATTTAATTCAGTAGAACATTAAGAACATTATTAAGAAAACATTGCCATAAAAACTGAAGAACAACACCCTAGCTTTCACCCCAAAGACTTTTGCTTTATTGCTCAGAAAATAAAAAAGTACATAGAGCTTCCTTAGCCAAGAGCTTGCCTTTTGATATGAAGATCAAAGTTACAAATGAAGAGCTAAAAGCTTCCTTATATAGAAAAAATGAGAGTTCTAGTTCTCTCTCCGAGTGGAAAATGGCCAGGTCCAACGAAGTGCACAAATTCGACTTGATCCCAGAGACAAACAGCTAGTTGAAGCTTGATCCATGCCAAAATTTAATTGAGACCCTTGATCTGAAAGAAAAAAAATTCAAATTTGATAACTATTTTATTTTGAATTTTTCTCATTGAAAAATCCCCATCCACTTAACCACTTTGGTCCATTAATTTGATTTTACTAAAAAGATATTTTTTTTTTTCTCTTGATGGAGGACCACAAAGTATTTTTCTAAATTTTCTTTTCTTGAATTTCCCTCATTCAATTTAACCAATTCAACAAAAAAAATTGATTTCAGCCGGTCCAACACAATTTTTTGTGGGAATTTTCTCCTTGGAAATGAGTCCTTCACATTTAATCTTCCACAAGAAAGTGCACTTTTTCCAAAAAATCGTTTTTCCACTTGGAGAGAATTTTTATTTTCTCTCATTTTAATTTTTTGACTAATTTCTGGTTAATTTTTTGCCATTTTTTGCTGGAAAATAAAAATAATGAATCTAGAGGGTTTAGACACATTTTCCACCCTCAAAGTATGTCTAAATAGAAAGTTTAGGCAATGAGGTCTAATTATGATTACTCATACCAGCTATAACTTCTATAGACCACATTTTACATCTTCTACATCAAACTTTACATGAAAATCTCGCTGGAAGGGGAAATTTGACAATTAAAAAATGACCTCTAGACATAATTAAGTTTGGCGAGACTCAAGACATGATCTAGCATGATAATTTGCATCGACTCTATACACTAGGACTGATCTAAGACATCACCATCGAGTCCCAACTCTAGCTTTGGGGTACGCTTGGGAGAAAAACTCTGCTAATTATTTGATGTTTAGGAAAAACACAAATAATTAGTTGAGGTTAAAAAACTCCTAGAGTGGAACTCTTTGCTGAAAATTCTTAAGCTTACCTAGGTGTGTCACATGGTTTTATAAACATACTAGAATAATTTTTACATAATGGCCCACAGGGCTGCAGAATTTGGGTTTACAATTTTGACAAAAATGCTGAAGAATAATGATGATCTCTGGATGTCTGACTGCTCGAACATGATGGAATGCTTTGAAAAAAATGTGCACTGCTATGGGGTAGTTGACACAGAGTGGTCAACAGGGCCAATTTTTGTTGAGAAAAAAACTTCACTGGGAAACCCTAGCAGGGTTGTGGCTTGCTCTAAGGGCTCCAATAATGGATTTCTATCAACCTTGATTTATTTCCATAACATCCCTCTCTTTGGCTTGTCTCAAAATAGATTTTCTTTCCACCCATGGCTCGCCCAGTTCTATAAACCTGTCCACCCCTAAACCTCTCAAAGGACCAATATCTAATGAAAGAGGACCCCCCTTGTTCTTAAATTATAGGGTCCACTCCCTTTGGATGAACTACCCAGAGAAGCCAAGTGGTCCCTTTGCACAACCAGAATAGGTATGGAGAGATAGGGCTCCAGAATCTCATCAAGGCTTTTGTAGTTTACTGGTGCCTTAGAGAATGACAGAGGATTTCAAACCAAGGGACTGCTATCTGGTTTTGACAGGATGGATAGGAAAGGATATTTAAGGAAGGCATATATGTTGCTTGGTTCGAGTTTGTGTTGGAGTTCAGGGATGTTGAATTTCTGTAAAAATTCAACAATGCAGCAGCAGAATTATGTAATAAAATTTGGCACAAGTTTGAGAAACTATATAAATTCGAAAATGTCAAGATTTAACAATATATACAATAAAATTCCATGTGCTGATTAAACATATATGATAAAAATGAAAATTACATGGCAACATTAATCATACATTTCAATAATACGATGTACCATTTAAAATTAAATATGTCTATGAACCATAATGTTGAAATGTTTTACAAAATTGATATTCCCAAAGGAAAACTAGTTTTTATTCTTGATGTTCTTCTGGCCTACTTGTTACCTCGAAAATTTCTAAATCATCAAGAGCACTTGGGTAGTGAAGCCACTAGAACCATGATCTCCATTGGGCTCACCACTCGCATTGTTGCACTAGGGGTATTGAAGCCACTAAAAGCATGATCTCTGTTGGATTCACCACTCAATATTGAAATCATCGCGATTTCCTAGTGCATCCAGAGCAAGTTTGGTTCATGGAGAAGAGGAATTGGATGAACATTTGGCCACATTGTTTAACGCCAAGTGCAAATTACTGCAAACATAAACAAGGTCTTCAAATCTTCCAAGTCAGAGCATATTTCTTTTCTTGGAGTGAATATGACTGAAGTTGCTTCAGAGAGCCTTTCACATGCTGATGCACTTGATCCCCGGGTCAAGACACAAATTGCAAAAATGTCGCAATCTGGGGCTTCTGTTGTGTAAAATTCATGCAATAATGCTTGAGAACTTCTGATCTTATCATCCTTCACTGATCTGCTTCCAAATATCCCTTCTTGTAACTTACATGGCATATGCTGTGTTCTAACTGAAGGTGCGATAGATGGATCCGGAATGATCTTCTCAATAACTTCATAAATTCCATTCATGATGTCTCTATTATTATGCCCTGTTAGCCCAAACAATATAGGGTTTAAATATCACACTGCTACATTTAAAAGGCTAGGCATCGTCTTTCATCTTTTATCAACTACCTCCCATATCTCCCTGTAATCATCTTCTGTGTTATCAAAAGCATTTGCGATAGCTTCTTTGCAATGATTCATGCCCTCATAAACAAAACCCATAGAGGGTGTGTCAACATCAACAACCACGTAAAGCATGTCAATGATTGGAACACATTTAAAAACTTGGCATTGTCTTCCCAAAAGTCATTGCTTGAATTGATTCTTTCTATGTTCTTTCTCTTCTATTCTTTTGGAGGGTGAGATTTCTCCCACTCATTACTGCAGAAAACAGATCTTCAGTTTTTTTTCCTTTCCTCAACAACTCTTTTTGGATTAATATAAAATTTGGTGAATTGTGTATCACAAGGTCACAACAAATCTGCAGATGCATTTTTCCTACACAAAGATTGAAGTGGGATGATGGTCAATGTTGAAGTTTGCAACTGTTTTTCCTCTTTGTATTTTCTCATTGATCCATGGAAATTTGGCTACATTGCACAGCAATAAATGCATGCACTGAGCTACTCAAGGGGTCCAATAAATGATTTGGTACTTATATATTGTCATCTTTCCAGCACTGGTATAGTTGTGGCATCATTTGTAGCAATCTCAACCACAATTTCCTCCCCAACTTCACAAATTGATTGTTCCAAAATTCAGAAGATATATTCAGATGTCTTCACCTAATCCATTGCATCAACTGCCTTAAAACATACTACCTCTCGAGGGCAATAGACCAGTAAATTAATTAATGGTTGTTGAGATATATCTGATCAACCATTCACAATATTGTGCAACCTGTAAGATTACAAGACTCTTTGATAATAATTGTGCAACCTGTAAGTTTCCAATACTCTCCGATAATAATTGTGCAACCTGTAAATTTCCAAGACTCTTTGATATCAGCTAATCTGTTTGTTACTCTTTCCTTTGTTTTGTTTAGCAGAAGAATGGTCCTTGAAGGTTTAGATCCAGGAGGAACATAACCCTTGCCAAACTCAACATCTCTTTTGAATGCATTTTGACAATATGGGCTTCTGGCCATATTAAATGGATTGCACTCGCATTTAAAAATTCAGGGGTAGCATTATCAACCTGTTGTTTCTGTACATGTTTCCAAAACGTTTTCAATGTTGCTGGTCCACCATTTTTGTTGGGATGGAACTACTTGCGTCACCGATGTTTGGGAAAAAAGAAGGAATGGGGGTTGAAGAAGACACAACTATGTCCCTCTGAATTTGTAGCCCCGTTGTTTTTTTTCCACTTTCTGTTTTTGACTTGTCAATTTTTTTTCTTCCACTACGTCTTTCTGCTCTAGAGATATTGCTTTGCATCCTTCCACACCATCTCTGATGCCATTAATGATACTGAGGAGGTGGTCCACTGCACTTGTTCAGGACCCATTGAATTTATGCCCATATAAGAGGTACCAAGGTCTTATCCATCCTTAGGACATGTTTCCATGTTTTTGAGGCAACATTTGATTTTCTGTATGACTTTTGATTTGCAATGATGCAAATTTAGAGTTAAAATGTTAAACTGCAATTTGTAAAAGACTGAAATTGATGATGTAGACTACATACTGCATCTGTCATTGAAAAATATAGGGGAAAAGAGAACCTTCAAAACTGGTATATTGTTAGAACTGGACCCTGGTAGTCATACTCGGGTTCTGAGACAGAGCAGAGCTGGTAGACTGGTAGTGGTAAGTTGTATCGAGCAGAGTATTGTCCATAAATCACATCTAAGACTTTAACAGGGATAGTCATGGGCTTGCAGTTATCCTGCACAACCCAAAAAATTTGCAATAGAACACTATGCATTTGGAATTCATGTTAAATCCTCTATAAAAATGACTAAATTGATGATGCTTACCATTATCATTGAAAAATAATAGGGAAAAGAAGAGCCTACAGAACTGTTAAGACTTCTGGTAGTCATACTTGGTTACGGAGGCAGCAGAACTGTTAGACTGGTAATGAAAAGCTGTAGCCTGCTGAATATTGCCCAAAAATGGCTACAAGACTCTAACCGGGATAGCCATGGACTTGCAGGCTGCAACTATCCTGGACACCAGGAAAAAATTGCGGTAGAGCACTATGCATTGGGATTTCATTTTAGATCCGCCATAAAAACAAATAAAATGATGATAGTCATCGGTGAAATACTCTATTCTTTGTTAATCTGATTGAAATCCCTTGAGAAAGGGTGAAATTTTTGTCCAATGTCTGCAGTCGCCGCAAGACTCTAACAGGGATAGTCATGGACTTGTAGGCTGGAACTATCTTGGACACCTGAAAAAATTTGCAGTGAACACTAGGCATAGGGATTTCATTTTAGATCCTCCATAAAAACAAAGAAAATGATGATAGTCACCAGTCAAGTGCTCCATTCTTTGTTAATCTGATTGAAATCCGTTGAGAAAGGGTGAAATTGTTGTTCAATGCCTGCAGTCCCCTTAAGATCCTCGATCAGTGTGCCTGTAGACTGTTGATATCTGCCTATTAATTGCTGTCTAGCATTGCCCAGTGCCCTCTTTAATTGTTGTGACCTGTCAATCACCTATTGATATCTGCCTATTAATTACTGTCTATCACTGCCCAGGGGCGTCCATAGTTGCTGTGACCTGCCCATTAATCACTGCAGTTTTCGAGCTCTGCTTAAGCAATGTTTCATTGTCAAACTTTCAAGGGGAACAGTGATCATGGCCTGTAGTGTGTAGGCATCGAAGCGTGACTGTATGTTAGCACTTAGAATGGACAATGGCTTCACTATGAGCCTTCAGGCTTGGCATATGAGAGAATGAATGTGGTCATTAGGTATGAGAGGCTAGAGTATGACCAATGGCACAAGATATGATTCTGAGAGAGCGTCAACTGGAACATGGGTGGGAGCATGAACGATGGCACAAGGCATGAGAGAGTATGGACACAAGCAGTAACGGGTTTTAGGTATTAGTTTTTTGGCTTTTATTTTATTTTTTTCTTTTTAAATGTCAAATTTTAGATGGACTCTGAATTCAAATAAATTCCAATTTTGTGGTGAATTTTTTTGCTGACCCTGTTCATCTTGAATTTTGATTCAGTTTATTCAAAGAAGTTAGGCAATTTCAATTAGTTAAATTTTAAAGAAGTTTGTTCAAAGAAGTTAAATTTTAAATAAATAGGTTCTCTGGGTTTACGTTAGGCAATTTTTTAAATTTAAGTTTGAAATTTGCTGAATGCAGTGACATAGGTCGTATATTAATGAAATGCATATCAAGATGCCATTTGTGATTTGGTTGCTGGGGCCTGGAATTAAATTTTCTTACGTTTCGTTTGTGTGGAATTTTTATCAATGTTTCATTGTGCAGTTCCACTAATATTGTTCAATTAGATATTGAGTTGTTCTGTTATATATTAGTTTCCAGTGTCATTCTTGTGTCGTTTGTATACTGGAATTTGTTATTTAGTAATGTGGCCTGTCTCCACATGGGCTGGCCTTACTTCCCTCCACTTGTTCCGACATTTTGATTCTCTAGATTTTGACTTCAACTTGCTGTATTCTGTCTCATTGCAGAGTTGGCTGAGTTCTTTCTGTTTTGTTTTGTTTTCCCAGGTGGTCTGCACTTGTGGAGGATGGGAAGATTAAAGCATTGAATGTGGAGAAGGTCCCCTCTGAGTTCAAGGTGTCTGGTGCAGAGACTATTCTTGGACAGATTTGAGTTTTAAATATTTAAGCTGCTAATACAACTTGATTGAGGCATATATGTTAGCTAATTGTATTTCATGGTGGTGCGAAGTCAGACGCTGTAGTTATAAAAGCACAAGAAGTATGGAGCTTCATGCCATTAGAAATCTGAAAATGTGAGTTTAAAGTCCATTTTGGGGACTTAATTTGAATTTGTCACGAAGAAACTGATAAAATCCCTGCATTAAGCATTTTTAAGACACAAATTTAATAAGCAATATTCTGAGGGAATTTTAGTTTTGAGTGTACTCTCTGGATTTATTGTTATTGGATTGATGGTTACCTCTTCGGACTTCGCTAGACAAACAATTGGCTTTCTCTGTGAAAATGGGATCATCAGTTTTCATTCACTACAATATTCACACGGGTTAATGAATGTTGGGTTTTACTGATCCAAACAGAGTGCTGGGGGATAGGATCCTCTGGTTTTCAATCTGCAGTGTGTGTATATATATATATAATATATATAATATATATATAGATATAGATATATATATGCAAATGCATCTTATGGCAAGCTACGGTTATCCAGAGTACACTCCTCCCCACATAGGGAATGAGAGCGAGCATATCCGCCTTGGCCTCAATTTGAAGTGTCCATCTTTTCTAGAATTGCCAATTCTGTTTGAAATCTTTGCTGGCAATTCTGATCTAAAAGCTGCGAGGGGTAGTAGGATCCACGTTATTTTTTCCAGAAAGAGTGATGCTTCTCAATCTGATGGAATTTAGACATCTTTTCTAGAATTGCCAATTCTGATTGAAATCTGTGTTGGCAATTCTGACCTAAAAGCTGTAATCGTGTAGCATCCCTATTAATAGTTGCACGTTGCCTTTTCCTTAAAATGTGATGCTTGTCAATCTGATGGAGTTCAGACACTTCCCCTGAACTGTTTGATTATTTATCTTCCTCTGAAAATGAACCTTTCCAATCGCGGACAATTGTACTCTGGATTTATTGTGACAGGATTGATGGCTTTCTCTTCAGACTTGACAAACTTGTCGGGTTCATGTGAAAATGGAATTTTTATTTCACTACAATACTAACATGTACAAATGAATGTCTGGGGTTTTGACTGATATCTGAACAAAGAGAGCTCGAGGATGGGAGCTCTGGTTCTCAATGTGCAGTTTATAGATATTTAAAATGCATCTTACGACAAATCGTAAATCATAACCAAGAACCAGAAATCATTGAGCCATGATAGGGTTTTCTGGACTACCACTCCCTAAAAGGGCGTGGCCTTTTTGTTAAGAAAAGATTGAATTCTGAAATTTTATTTAAGTCATGAATAATTGTGCATTATTAAATATATCATTTTTTTTTATATTGAAATTGGATTCGTTTTGTTTTGTATCATCATTAACAAATAACACTTTACGCTTACCATGTGTGATAATATGTTAATATATGACAGTTTTGTTTATTCTCCATATGTATTACATATACATATACATTATGCTAGGGAATTTTATAGTGTTAATATATTCATTGCCTTTGTTTCTATAATCACTTTTAAGTTAATGTTTGTGTTTGTTTAATAATAAATTTGTATATACTTTTGTATGGTGTATTAGTGGGTGTTGTTTTTTTTTACCTTTGGAAAAATCTGGGTAGATCAACTCTGAAGGGAATCTTTTAAAGCCTGTCAGCCAAACTAGCAGGGCCTAACTTCAAGGGTGTCGAGAAGAATTGACCCCGTGACCTCCCGATCAGCAAGGGACTTAATAGCGGGGACTTGATAAGTTGAGCAAACCCTTGGGGCTCATGTAGGTGCTTTTGTTTACATATATATATATATATATATATATAAAGAGCAATGAATAATTTATTAATTAAAGCCATAGGTTTATATCTATTTGTTTTTTAATATGTTAATGTTGCTTAAATATATAAATGGGCTACTTCTAATTTTCATTTAATAAATTATTTATTTAAAATAGTGTATAAATTAAATATAACATTTTATATAAAATATGGTTAAATAATGTTTTTTTTTCCTAAACGGAAAACTTGTAAATTTTATTAATAGAAATAAAAATTACACTTTGTAGACACACAGTGTGTGTATGTAGGAAAATGACAACTTTACAATAGGGAGCAGAAATATAATCATATGTGGCGGAAAATTGCCAAGAAGAAATAGAAAAAAATATGGTTTGTGCTGATTTTTTTCCTTTCCTTCAATGCACCTTTTGCCATCCTTCAGGATCTAGATCAATTAGCGCCAAAGCAAGTTTTTAGCCCCTATCTGGATGAGGATAATCTTTGTTCGAATTTGAGGACACCAAAATGTTTGCTCATTTAGTGCCTCCTTGACTTGCCGGAGACTGCTGGTTGTCTAAATCCGGATCCATTGGGGATGGAGTGACTAAAGCATCTTGAACCGCAAGCCCACCCTCCATTTTGTCCTCAAATTGTTCAGGCCGTGCCTCTTGGTTTTTCCTCTCCTGATCTTCCAAATGAATGGTTAAATAATCTTTTGTATAATATATATTTAAATATGTTTTATTTAATACCATAATACATGTGTTCTTTATTAAGTTTAATATTAACTTCAATTTTATTGTTCACATGTGATATCATAATATGTATAAATTTTATTGTTCACATGTCAAGTGGGTGTAGCTCGGGTGGTAAGGAGGAGTTGCTCTTATCCTTTCCACTCGGGTTCCAATTTCACCGAGATTGACATGCTCACTCCTTGGGAATAATTTCTACATGAAAGATAACCAACTCACCTAGACATAGGTCAGTTTTCCTATCGATTTTTCTTTGACACTTCAAAATCAAGGCTATGTCTAAAACACAATTGCAAACACACTCAAATGCCACAACACACGCACTGTGCACAACGGAAAATGTATGACGATGAATCAATGAAGTGGGGGGGCGAGGGGGTAGGGCGGTGTTGGGAGTGATTGAAACATCTTGAACCACAAACTCACCCTCCATTTTGTCCATAGATTGTTCAGGATGTGCCTTTTGGTTTTCCTCCTCCTCATCTTCCGAATGAATGGTTGAATAATAATATTTATAATATATATTTAAATATGTTTTATTGAATACCATAATATATGTGTTCTTTATTATCTTTAATATTAACTTCAATTTTAATTTTCACATGTGATATCATAATATGTATAAATTTTAATGATCACATGTAAGTGGGGGTAGTTCAGGTGGTAAGGAGTCACTCTTATCCTCCTCACTTTGGTTCTAGTTTCACTGAGATTGACATGTTCACTCCTTGAGAGTAATTTCTACATGAAAGATAACTAACTCACCTAGATACGAGTGGGTTTTCCTGTTGATTTTTCTTTGGCACTTCAGAATGAGGTTTATGTCTAAAACAGAATCACAACACAATAAAATGCCACAACATAAGTACTTTGCGCAATGAAAAATCTACAACAATGAATCAATGGTACACACAAGATTTTGTCAACCCAAAACTTGTTACATTACAACTTTAATACAACAAATAAACATATTGCTCCCATACCAATGATCATAGCCCTTAGAATTAACCTTGATAGAAGGAAAACTAGGGCTTGATGTCAGCAACACATGACCATCAATCTGCCCTTGAACACAAACAACTTGACTTGATGAAGAAGTGCTTACAACAACCCTTGAGTCCACTTGCCTCGAAAACTTGGCAAGTCCTTTGCCACCTATACATGCATAGATCTCACTGCTGCAACACCTTTGCCACTGCTGCTTATAGGGTCTTCGCTTGCACAATTATCTCCTCAAATTTTGCCTTCTATGAATGACACTGCTCCTCCAATATCATTGAACATAGGCCAACACAAATTTTCCCTCTAACCATCCTCTTGTTGCTCCAAGGATGATTGGTCTTAGGGTCTTCAACGCACAACTCTCTCAACATTGATTTACTACATTAATCACTGTACTTAGGGCATCAACAAACAACTCTCATAACATTGACTCAACTGCTCATGAATCACTATACTTGGGGTTTTCTACTAGTAGCTATCACATCGACAACTTGCCACTTGAATTCATTGAACATAGGGCTACAAACTAGGTCCTCATTACAACTCTTTATCTTCTACAATTGACTATAGATAAGACCTCCCAACACATTGTCCAAAACCCTTATTGGATAGCCCTTCATACTCATGACCTTCAACACTACTACAACAAATATGCCCTCCTTCCTTCACTTCATGACAACCCCACTCTTTGTCCTAACCTCACATTCTTCCCTCTGCAACTTGAGGTGGGTTTCAACCTTATTTAGTTTCATACTACATTAAAATTTACTATGCAATACCCCTGAGACCAATGTGGCCTTGTCATAGAGACTGATTAGAACAAGGCGTCCACTTCATTATGTTCTCGATCCTCTCTTTCATTCTCAAAAACTCCGACGCATAACCAAACTTTGGAACAAATCTTGAATGGTTGTTCCTACACAGAAATAACCCTAACTAGGGCACGAACCACACAGAATCTAGACCTTAGCGAAAACAAACCTTCACAAGGGCACAAATAATTCATACATTACTAGTCCTCATACATGGGCACACTTGGTCTCCATTTCAGACATGTCACAAACCATACATGCTCCAACTCGTCCCTCCTTAAGGCCTGCGCCTCCTTTAGGTAGTTCACATTTCTCTTGGGCAGAAAACACTCGAGAGATGCTTGCTTGGATGTGTTAAATGATCTCAATCTCATCCCTATATATAGTGTTAGTGGAGTTCATTAGCCACCAAGGGTCACCACTTATGCTCAAGCCGACCTAAGCTAGACATGCTTAAACACCATTAACTATAGAAATAAAATTCTTTCATTTGACTTTTGCCCACACCATTGAAGCCCTAGGTGCCCCTTAGCTCATCAAGGGTGCCCCTCATACATCTTATGAATAAACGATTAATTTTCACTTGGGTCTTTCACCCACTGCTTTGGGTATAAAGCCCAACACTTGGGTACATTGCCAACAAACCACATTTTGTGGGTCAACTCCTCACGAGCCCAATACCCTAGGGGTTGGGGGAGTATATCCCAAGCTACACATTTCAACACTCCCACTTAGCAAGAGAGGTACTTCCACCACTTGGAAGTAACTCATCATCGTCAACAACACTAGCCTAATTTCTGGCATCCACCACTACATCATACCCTATAGAATAAAACACACTATCCTCAGTAGTGTCCCTACTTCCAGAAGCTTCCCACTTCTTCCTCTCATGATAGGCCTTCAAGCCTTTCCACAGGGACTTGTTGCTAGTTGTAGAAGTCTCCTTACTCCCCATTGGCCATGTACTCTTCTTGGGTTGTAGATTCTCCCTATGAACTTGCATACTCCCACTTGAACTTGACTCCTTGTGAGTCTCAGGATCTTGCGTCTGCCCATGATCTATAGGCTTGCCCATCAGCCTGTATAGACCATGCTCCCTAACTCTGATGATAACTCCAACGAAGTTAGAGCCTTTGGGCCTGAGCATCGCTTTCCCATCCTCAAAATATCATCTCAAACCCCGTTGCCTCAATCATTGAGACATACAACATGTTGTGCCTGAGCTTTGATACCCACAATACATCTTGAACTTGTAACATCCCACTTGGCTCCAGCGTGAATGGCACTATCCTTGTCCCTCTGACAACTTTCCGACTCTTGTTGCCAACCTCCATGTGCAACTTTGAGTCCCATTTAGTGAGTCTTAAAAACTTCACATGAACTTGTCATATGCTTTGACGCTCCACTATCCACGCACCATGCATTCTCATTGATGACACCCTCGGATAAATGAGAAACTAGAGCAAAGTCCTCTCCAATATTCTCGAGAAGTCATCTAGGTCCAACTATCTCCTTCCTCTTATCATTGTCTCCCTTCTTTCACGGGCACTTGCTTGCATAATGACCATACTCGTCACATGTATAACACTTGAACTTGCTCAAGTCCTTCGCTTTGCTCTTCATATTTCCTGTAGGAGCCACATTACCTTCAACAAACTTCTTTTGTGAAGATCCTTGTCCGTAGTCCTTCTTGGATGAAGTCATTCCATAACCTGTTCCAATCTGGTAGCTTATCTCGAGTGACGATCCCTTTGATAAATGACTTTCATTCCTCGGAAAATCCCTTCAAAGCAGTCCTCACCAACTTAGACTCTGGAACGTCATCTCCAATGGCAACTAGCTCATCTTGAACTTGAAAAAGTCTCGTCAGATACAGAGCCACACCTTCACCATCCAACATCTTGGTGCTCTTCAACTTCTCCCTCAATACTAACAACTGATTCTCGTTCTTATTTTGGAACATGTCCCAAGGAGCCTTCCATATCTCATGGGCAGTGTTCTCCCTGATTAGATGAGGTATCAAGTGATCTTTGACACTGTGTGGGATGATGAGCTTCACCTTCGCATCCAACTCATCTTAAACTTCCAACTCCTTAGGGTCTATCGATTTCTTAATCTCCTTGTTGGCAAACTCCCAAATCTTTTTCACCAACAAGACCAACTTGATTGTTTCCTTCCAAGGACTATAGTTGGACAAGCCATCCAATCTATTTTCGTACCTCAAACTCATGACCAACTTCGCCATGTTGCTAGTCCTTCAACAACAAGGCAACTGACTTCCTCTTGAGATGTATGCTGTGCACACTCCAATTCAATTGTCCCTTCAAAGTTGCTCTGATACCATGTTGATTTTTCCTTGGCACTTCAGAATTAGGTCTCAGGTCTAAAACACAATCACAAACACACTAAAATGCCACAACACAAACATTTTGCACAACAAAATATGTACAACTGTGAATCAATGAAGTACACAAGATTTTATCAACCCAAAACTTATTATATCACAAATTTAATACAACAAAGTTTTGAATCAGTAGAGAAGGCGCATAGCTTTCTCTCTTAAGCCAGTTGCTAACGCTTAGAAGAAATAAGTTCTTAGAACTACTACTAGCTGAAGCCATCCATGATTGGCACTTACTGGTTGGCAATTTCTGTCTCCTTCAAAATTTGGTTGTTGTTGAGCCAAGTTCCCACCAGCAAATGGGAGATAGTTACATTTCCCCTGACCAAGTAGGCATAGATAGAACACTGATGCTGCCTATAGTATAGACCATAGGGAGGAGTAGTCCCCCCAGTGCCAGTGTGAGTTTGTCCGTACTAGGGATCATGGTCTTTACAATTAGCCATGATATAAGGAAAACTAGGGCTTCATGTCAACAACACATGACCATCAATCTACGCTTGAACAAGAAGAACTTGACTTACTTGTTGAAGAAGCGCTTACACTAGCCCTTATAGTGCACTTGCCTTGAACACATGTCAGGTCCTTTGCCACCTATACATGCATAGATACGAGACCCCTCTTTGATATAGATACGATGAGTACATAATTCAAGAGAGATTCCCTTCATATCTGTGTAGTCCCATGCGAATGCTTCCTTATTTTCACGAAGTAATTTCATTAACTGTTGTGTTTCAGCATCTGTCAAGTTAGGGTTTATATTCAATGTTTTGCCAGGGTCAATTTCTATTGTTATGCTCTTGGAGGAGATATTAGTTGATGTTTGAGATAAATTTTCAGATTTAAGGTTTTGCTGTGATTCAGGTTCCAAAATTGCAGTTAATTGATCATGTGTTTCAGAGTTAAACGAGGAGGGTTCGGAAATAAAATTACTAATTAGTTCATCCTCAGTTGTGTCTTTAAAAGTTAAGGCTTGTCCAATAGTCAAAATGGGTTGGGTATCATCGTCCTCATAGTCTAACCATATAGAATTATCATTGTTAAGCATAGGTGTAGCATGAGGGTAGAGATTGAGCTGCTTAGTTTCACATCCATTAGAAATTGTCATTGAACCTAATCTACAGCTGATGAAGGCATCTGCTGTAGCCAGCCAGGGTCTCCCCAAAATCAATGGATGCCCCCCCAACTTTGTTTTAGTCTGTAACACAACAAATTCAGCTCGGTAGTTCCACGATTCAACTGAAATAATCAGGTCTTCAATAAACCCTTCTGGTTTGATTGTGGAACGGCCAGCTAATTCTAAAATGGTTGGAGTCTTTCTAACTACATTTTTCAGCTGTAATAACTGTGCAGTTTCAAGGGTCATAATGTTTATGGCAACACCTAAGTCTACCAGAACTCTGGAAACAAAAGTTTTTCCAACCTGTACTGTAACTGTAGGATGACCAGGGTCACCATATTTCACAGGAGGGGTTTTTCCCATCATTAAAGCAGCTAGATAACCCATCACATGAATTGTAAGGGGATCTTTAACTTTTCTTCCAGGTTTCTTAATGCAAATGTCTCTAACAATTCTAGCATAAATTGGTACATCTCTAAGTGCTTGCAAGAGTGGAATTTTAACATACAGATTTTGCAATTCCCCTAGAAGGTTAAAAGCAGGTGGCTCAGGAGTCTTAGTGAGAGCCAAAGGTTCAGGGAATGGCGGCTCTATTGTTTCAGCAGTTTTATTAGAGGGTGGCTCAACTGTTTCAACACTCTTATTAGATGACTTATCTTTTTCTGTCTCCTCTTTATCAAAGTCAGAAGAAGTAATATCATCAATAATAGGTTCGACTACTCTCCCAGACAGCAAATGCATTTCATTACATTGCATAGGGAAAATAGGCTGGTTCTGAATATCAATGACCTACACAGCTTTATTATTATTAGGGTTGGGGTTCGGTTGTACAGGCAACTGGGGTCTCATTGTCTGGTTATTTGGTGGAGCATTTGATGGCAGAGAGAGAGATTACTGGTACTGAGGGAATTGGTTTGGAAATGGGATTTACTGTAGTCTAGCCTGGGTTCCAATGATTAAAATAAGATTGCTGTAGAGACCAGGGATTCCACATTGTAGGATCCACAAAGGAAGGGTTTGTTTGCTGCATGGGTGGGAAGTTCATTTGGTTGAAGGGTGGGTATTGCATTTGATTAAAGGGCGGGTAATTTGCTTGAAAAGAAGGATAATTATTCCAACGATTAAATGGCATGTTAGAATTTGTACCTTGTTCTCGTGGTTGCCATTGCCTCCTCTGTGTCAGCAAGTAAACTGCTTCAGCTTCTTCTTCAGTTGGTTGTAGTGCTGCTTTTATTCTTGGTAAAGAAGGGCATTATTGAGTCTCATGGTCCTTCTCGCAAATAGTGCAAATTGGTACCTTGTCCAGTGGGCATTTCATTAGTGGGTGTTTTTCTCTGCATTTAGGGCAAAAAATGGCCAAAGCAACTTCTGCCTCTGCCTACTTTTTTTTCACCTGCAAGGTATCAATTTGTGAAGCAAAAGAGCTTAGCATTTCAGTTTTAAATTCTTCAAGTAAATTACCTATTTCGGCTCTTGTTGCTCCCCCACTGGCTGATTTTTGGACTCTTGAATATGTATTGTCCCTGCTTTTTGGTCTGTTTACTGCTCCTCTTGAACATCTCTTACAAAGGTTGACAATCTCATCATACAATTCCTTAGATATATCCCCTTTACCAAGCATATTCAACATGTCTAAACAATCATCCCGTACCCCTTTTAACAGTATTGACTTAAGAATATCCTTATTCATATTAGGGTGATTGGATCTCTGCAAATTGTACTATAATCTCTCTACGAAATCTTCTAAGTTTTTGTCCTCCTTCTGAACCATCTTAAATAATTCCTCCTTTCTTTCTCTTGTTCGGCAATAATCTTGGTATTTGGCCAGAAACTTGTCCTTCATCTGCTCCCATGTCGTGATCACATGTCCTCCCAGGCTCATAAACCATCTTAGTGCATTTCCTTTTAATGTTGCTGGAAATAACTTTAACTTTTGAGGATTAGTAACATAATCATAACTTCTACACAATATATCAAACTCAAACAGAAATTCATCAGGGTCTTCAGATGATAAACCATGGAAGTTAGGTAGGGCTGAGAGTGGAATGTTCTTCATAGGAGTTTTCCCTATGGGAATATCCTCAATAGGGAATTCCAAGGTGGAAAGGGAATTCTTGCCTTTTCCTTCTCTTCGTCCCCCACAAAAGAGTCCTTCATTGTTTCCGACCATAGGTTGTCCTCCTGTTTCACTTGCCTGGTCTTCAACGCTTTCTGTTGGGCTTTCAATATTCTGAACTGGTTCCTCAACTTCAATATCTTCTATTGGTTCTTCAATGTCTTCCACTGACTCCTCATTTTGTTGTACTATCTCTTCGGCTCTTTCAAGTCCCAATAATTCCTCCATTTCGTAATCCGTCTGAAGAGAGTGCTGAGTTTGTGGCCTCCGAGAGCTTATTCTCTGAGATGTTTCAGCTTTTAAAATAATATCGTCAATGAAAGTTTTCCTTCCTCCTCTGCCTTTGCCCTTTCCGCCTGTGGGATTAGTTTTCCTGCATCCTCTCATGCATCCTGTACATCTAAAAGAAAATCATTAATGCTCTTAAAATCTACGGTCGCCTTCCCCGGCAACGGCGCCAAAGTGCTGGTCACTTTAATTGTTTATTAATTAAACAATCGAGTTCCACATAAATTGTCAACCCAGGGAAGTCTGATTATTTCAAAGACAACTGCGTACTATATGTACTCAATCTTAAAAGCACTAAAATTTGTAGTACAAACAAATCACACCTCGTTTAAAGCTCCACTCCGTGTTACAACAATTATACCCTATTGCAGATATTTATCAAGGAATGAATAAACTAACAGAAAGAAATAAATTAGCAAAGGAAAACAATGGCTATGCCATAACAGAGAATCAGGACCCTATCCCTAGAGTGGGACCTTTAGCACCTGCCTCTGCTTATCTAGCTTACCAATTCACTCTGTAAACTTAATCACCGGTGAGACACTCATGAAATAACAACAATTGATTAAGAAAGAAACAGAGTTTTAGCAAAGGTAAAACAACGTCCAGAAAACAATACTTGTATAACAAGGTATGAAAAAAATCACACTTAACACATTGCAAAAATATAATGGGTGAATCTTGTGATGAAGGTGGGCCCTGTCCTTCTCACAAGATTCCCTAGGAAAAAAGAAGTAAAATGAGATGTTCAGAACAAAACTTTATTCATCCATCAATATACCATATTACAGAAAAGGTTCAGTCTCGTTCCTTCAGCTAAACTTCCTTCCCAGTCTTTTCATCCCCCCTTCTAATGTAGATGTCTCCTTTTTAAAAAGAGGAGACATCTATTACAAAAGATTTACATTATAGATTCTATTTCAACCCATTATACAAAAATAAGGAAATCAGTTTCCCATCAACAGAATGCTGTTACAATAATACTGTCTTTAGATTACGAATGTTACATCCAATGTAACAGCTTCCTTGGTGATCGATCTGGTTCCTCTGTTGCTGTCAAATTTAGTACGCAAATCTCAACTGTTTCAACTTCGAGATTTGCGTGCTGTTCCTGCTGTTTCAACTTTGAGATTTGTGTGTTGTTCCTGCTGTTTCAGCAACTGCAAAAGATAGTCCCGCCAACTTCAGGCAATTTCAGCAATGCATGCTACACATCATTCTTTAATTGTTTAGCAACTAATCAATTCAAAGATTAACTATGAAGATAACATGATTATATGTTAAATAATTAAACATATAGTGATGAGAAGAGTCACTGCATACCTTTGGAATAATTGAGTCAAAACACTAACAAGGACTTTCAAATATAGGTTGAAAAAGGTGATATTATAACAAAATGTATAGTTAGAAAGAGACAATATGAGGTCCTAACAATTATCACTCCAGGAAACTCTCCTAGGTTTTAGCTCAGAGATGTCTGGTAACATATAATCTTCAATATTGCTCTCGAAACTATTGGAATGGATGAAGGTTTGGATCAAGCCAGATAACCCACTTCAACTCTATTTTCACTCCAGACATGCATGAACACCATCAACTTGACAAGGCTTTAGACCACTAATGCTCAATAGTTTATAGATTCAATGGATAGATGGACAATACTAACTATACCAGCAGATGCATACATAAACATATATGAATGGCTAGCTACAGGAAGTAATGAAACTTACAAATCTAATTTATCAATGCAGACATAAGATGACAGTTATCTGGCATTAGACACAAAAGAAACATGAACAATCTATTCAATTGCAAATCCACTTTATCAACACAGAGATAAGATGAGAGTTATCTGACATTAGACACATAAGAAATCAAGAATAGACTTATCCAAGTGCAAGCTTAGAACAGAAGACAAATGGACATTGAACATGTAACAACAAAAGAAGCTCGTATTACTGGAATGGAGATGAGATGTTGCGAGGAACACAGTATCTACAATCTCTAGAAGTTGAACCCTTGTTCCATCTAACTTCCAGCGATTGATAGGCTTTTACAATGCTCTCGGGCTCTCTAGGACTCGAGATGTCTTAATTTATCCCCTCTGGCTTCTAACTACTTGATGCCATAATTAGATAAGCATGAGCATAGGGGCACTGTTTCTAACAAACATAGTAACCAATTCTGGTCATTTCACCACTCTGTCAGGTGGCTCGAATGTGTTGTGATGTTCCACGATCATTTTTGTTTATTCGGCTGCATCGTGCTGCTATTTTTTCCCCTTTCGGCCATGCTTTCTATTAGTCTAGTTCAACTATCCTCCTGCCACAGATACTGATAGAGCCAACCACTTTCCTCCCTAGGTGACTGATGGGAAGCGAAGGTACGAGGCATATGGGCCATTGGATCTAGGGAAATGGATGGTGGAGATCGAATGCTGGAGGCCTGGAGTCATGGCGGGATCGGAATAAGTCCGAGCTGTCAGATCTCAGTGAGCAGATTAGACGGCTATTGGGTGGAGGATGTGCTCGACAGATAATGCCTAGGGGCGGTTTCATTTGGGCAAGAGTGGTTTCTATCGGGCGCTCATTTGGTGGTAAGCGGTAAAAGCCGGAGTCGCCCGATGCCATTCATTGCATGCCACGTAGTGGTGGAGGAGAGAGAGGAAAATGCCTTTATCAGGCAGGTATTCCTCTTGCTAGTTGCCTGCATGATATGAGTGACAACCGTCAGATCTAGCGGCGGTGATCTAACAGTGGAGATCGATTGAGCATGTCTCGTCGATTGGGTGAAGTGTGGGCCTTCAGATCGGTGGGGAGATCGACGACAGAGGGACACAGAGGTACGAGATGTCCTCGAGAAATGTGAGGAAGGCGCATATGGGCGGAAAGGTAAGGTTTTAGAAGGTTTTTTGAACATTAATGCATGGGTTAATTTATGTAGGACCAAGGCGAAAGTGGGTTTGTTAGGATGTGAGGGTTGGGTTAGGGTATGAGCAGACAAGAATGGAAGTGGAAGAGTGAGGAAAGTGGGGTGATGGCCCGTGTGGGGACCTCTCCAGGACAACAAAGCCAAGCATCTCCTTCCTTTAGCCTTCAAAATGGCAATGCTACACCTCAGGGCTAACACTGGCTCCTTCTGGGGATGAAAGCCTCCTTGTGAAGTTTCAAGAACTGTAGACTATTACCTTTCCAGTAAAACCAAAATCAAATCTTCCTCCTAGTGTTCCATTGGGAATGGAGTCTATTTTTCCTAAAAATAAAAACTAAAAAAACATATTTACAATACCAAGGCTTCAAAGCCTTAAATGAAATAAAGTTTCAAAAATCGCCCATTGACTGGGCTACCAAAAACATCTCCTCCTTCCAGACTGTGCTGAATAAAGGTATTGTTCTGCTGAATTTGAGCGATGACAAGTGGACCTATCCATAAGGAGCCAAACTTACCATGATTACCTTTCTTTTCCTTAAATGCATCCCATTTGAGAACCTAGTCACCAAACTGAAAATTGACCCTTTTTACCTTTCTATCAAAGGTTTCTTTCTCTTAGTCAATGTGCATATCAACAAAATCATCAAAGACTTGCAAAAGCTTATTAATTTTATCTTCTACTTCAAAAACTTTCCAGCATTTAACATTCTTAGACAGAGATGGTCTATAGTTCACCTCATCTTTGTATGCTTTTAGCCTTGGATGTTTTGCTTGGAAGGTTTTGTTCACCTAAAAGGTTAATATAAAAGATGAACCAATGTATTCCTCTATGGGGGACACAAGGACCACACCTACTCCTACAGCTTCCTCAAAGCAAGCTCCTTCAAAGAACATGTCCCAAATCTGCGGGCCTTCTTCCTTTGTGATTTGGCAAACTAGTTTTTTTTAAGTTGCGTAAAGGCTAGCTAAGATTCTTCAATCTGAAGAAAACAAGCTCAAAAATCATTATCAACAGTATAGATGGGATTATTGGTGGGATTCCTTTCATCACTGATTATATAAGCCAATTGAGCTTCTCTATATAACCTCCTGCTTTCACCTCCAAAAACTGGTACAATAGCATAGGATAGATCATTTTGTAATGTTCCACCTAATATCTTGATCCATCCTTTGGAAAGTAACATGCCAAACCTGGGGGGGGGGGACATCTGCTACCACAATATCCATCATCATGCTCTTCATGGGCAGTTGAGACAAAGTGAAGGCTAGATCCTTAATTAGTCCCAAGCATTCCACTTTTCTAAAGTCAAAAGAAAACAGGTCATGGTAAGGCTTGGTAATGTCAAGACCAAATTTATCCATGACAACCTTGGGCATTAGATTATGGTTGGCTCTAGTGTCTAGAAGGAAATTGTGAAGGATTTTATCATGAATACACAGAGAAACATAGAATGATGGGGAGTTGTCTTCAAAATTTTCAATTATTGGACTGAGAATAACAACTGGTTGGCCATCTTACAGATTTACATAGTCAGTGGAAGCTTGGATGGCTTTAGGCTCAAGAGCCTTAAGGATAGATTTCTTGAAGGACTCCTTCTTCACTAGTTCATTCAAAGGCATAGGTATTCTTAGCTTCTGAATTTCTGATTGAAAACTGAAAGAAGAAGGGGACTTGTCAAGGCCTCTTACCTCTATGGCTGGAGCTTTGAGGATGATAGGATCAACTACTAGTTGCTTCTGCTTATTAGCTTGTTGTTTTGTAGGGACAACAACTTTATGAATAGGAGTTTCCTTGACATTATTCATCTTCAACCTCAGACTATATCTTTGCTGATCTTCAGTTTGTAGAACAGCTTCACCGTCCCACTCTTGATTGATCTGGTCATTGAATAATGACTTTTCATAGGCATCTAAGGTCAAAAAAGGGGCACTGCCTTTGTCTTCCATAAAATGGATCTCATCACCTTCTTCAAACTGCTCTTCTTCCATGACTACATTTTGAAAAGGGGCCTTCACCCTTTGGTCTTCATTGGCATCTTTGCTTCTATGCAAAATCTACAACTGCTCATTTGCTTTTCTATATGGATTTGGATTTGAAGGAGCAAAGGTATTAGGAACCCTTCCTTTCTTAGAGTGCTGCTGAACCTTTACTTTGCAGATCTCAGAGGCTAATGATTCTATCATCTTGGTCATTTTATCTATCTTAGGATCAGAGGATGATGAAGACTTGCCCCTTTGTCTCCTTCTATCAGTGTTTCCCTTGAGCTTCTCTACAACCATGATGTTTGATTCTATTTCCAAGGCTGCATCTTGAATATCAGCCAAAGAAGCACATCGCCTCTCCCTCAATAGTAAACAGAAGTCAGAATCAAAGGCACTAGCATAGATGAGTCTAGCAGAGGTAGTGGTGGGTTTTAGTTCAGCTGGTATCTTGCTGTACATGCGGTTAAATCTCTTATTAAGATCAGACATCAACTCACCATTTTCCCTCTTTAAGTTCCCAAACTCAATGTGGTAGTAGAGGAGAGCCTTCTTATCCCCCCAATTCTTTATAAATGCATCATTTAAAGCCTCAATATCTACTATAGATCTTGGGGTTAGTTCTCTGAACCATTTTCTAGCCTCTCCATCTAGGCTTTGGACAAAGACTCTCATCTAGACATTATCTTCACTAATGTCCAGGTTATCAGCATAGCTATAGAATGACTCCAGGTGTTCTTCAACTAAAACAACTTTAGTCCCAGTGAACTTAAGAATATACTTCTGGTATTCTCCAGTAGGCATGGCATTCAAAGGAGTGGGCATTACTAGAGGTCCATACCTAGCAGCTATGATTCTTTCCATTTTGGTAGGTGCTTGTGGACCTGCCATAGTTGTGGTGGCTAAAAGAGTACTGGAAATATGAATGGCAGAGGGCTGAGGAGTGACTGATACGACTAAAGGAGTATGATGGATAGGAGGTGAGGTTTCCTTTGAGCTTACAACAAAAGGAGAACCTAAAGAATAAGGAGCTTTATGAATCTCTAAGAGTTTTTCTTCACTGCTAGTATTGGATGCTATACTCTCAACATGTATTTGTTCTATTGTAGGATTTTCTTGAAGATATATAGGAGATTGTTTAGGTTTAGTTGAACCTGATGCTCCTTTCTGCAATACCTTTCTTTCTTTGATGTTTTTTTTGCAAGGTCAGGTACTCGGTTAGCTTGTGAATTTTGAGGATTTCTCCGAGTATGCCTCACAAACTGAGCCATAACTATGAAGTGGAGTCGCCAAGAGGTTCGGCCTCCAGTAGAGTTGCCAGATAGATGATTACAACCAAAAAAGTGCCCATAATTTGTCTATCATCAAAGCTGGAACTGTGTCGTTTCCCAGGGAAGCTGAGCTTCAATTTCCTCTCCTCGGCAACAGTGCCAATTATGTTATCACTCTAGGAAACTCTCCTAGGTTATAGATCGAAGATGCGTGGTAACATATAATCTTCAATATTTTTCTCGAAACTATTAGAATGGATGAAGGTTTGGATCAAGCCAAATAACCACTTCAACTCTATTTTCACTCCAGACATGCATGAATACCCTCAGCTTGACAAGGCTTTAGACCACTAATGCTCAATAGTTTATAGATTTAATGGATAGATGGAGAATACTGACTATACCGGTAGATGCATACATAAACATATATGAATGGCTAGCTACAAGAAGTAATGAAACTTGCAAATCTAATTTATCAACGCAGAGCTAAGATGACAGTTATTTGGCATTAGACACAAAAGGAACATGAATAATCTATTCAATTGCAAATCCACTTTATCAATGCAGAGATAAGATGATAGTTACCTGGCATTAGACATAGAATAAATCATGAATAGACTTATACAAGTGCAAACTTAGAACATAAGAGAAATGGACATTGAACATGTAACAACAAAAGAATCTTGTATTACTGGAATGAAGATGAGACGCTATGAGGAACAGAGTATCTACAATCTCCAGAAGTGGAACCCTTGTTCCATCTAACTTCCAGCCATTTATAGGCTTTTAAAATGCTCTTGGGCTCTTTAGGGCTCAAGATGTCTTAATCTATCCCCTTTGGCTTCTAACTGCTTGATGCCATAATTAGACAAGCATGAACATAGGGGCACTGTTTCTAACAAACATAATAACCAATTTTGGTCATTTTGCCACTCTGTCAGGTGTCTCGAATGTGCTGTGATGTTCCACAATCATTTTTGTTTATTCGGCTGCATCATGTTGTTGTTTTTACCTTTTCGGCCATGCTTTCCGTTACTCTATTTCAACTATCCACCTACCACAGATACTGACAGAGCCAACCACTTTCCTCCCTGGGTGACTGATGGGAAGCAGGGGTACGAGGCATATGGGCCGTTGGATTGAGGGAAATGGATAGTGGAGATCGAATGCTAGAGGCCTGAAGTCGTGGCAGGATCAAAATAATTCCGAGGTGTCAGATCTCAGATGAGCAGATCCGACGGCTATCGGGCGAAGGAGGTGCTCGACAGATAACGCCCAGGGGCAATTTCATTTGGGTGGCAATGGTTTCTATGGGGCACTCATCGGGAAGTAAGTGGTAAAGGTCAGAGTCTACCTGATGCCATTCATCGCACGCCACGTAGCAGTAGAGGAGAGAGAGGAAACTACCTTTATTGGGTGGGTATTCCTCTCGCTAGTTGCCCTCGCGATATGAGCGACGACCATCAGATTTGGCAAGATTGATCTAACAGTGGAGATCGATCGAGCATGCCTTGTCAATCGACTGAAGTGTGGGCCGTCAGATCGGTGGGGAGATCGACAACAGAGGAACACAGAGGTACGGGATGTCCTTGAGAAATGTGTAGAGGGCGCGTATGGGTGGCAAGGTAAGGTTTTCGGGGGTTTTTTGAACATTAGCACATGGGTTAATTTACGTAGGGCCAAGGCGAAAGTGGGTTTGTTAGAATGTGAGGGTTGGGTTACGGTATGAGTGGACGAGAATGGAAGTGGAAGAGTGAGGAAAGTGGGGTGATGGCCTATGTGGGGACCTGTCCGGGACAACAAAACTGACCATCTCCTTCCTTTAGCCATCAAAATAGTAGAGTTGCACCTCAGAGCTAACACTACCGAAAGACTTTGCTTAACACATATAATTTGTCTGGATTTTTATATCATCTTGCTATGCGTTTTCTAGTTTCTTCATCCACAACCTTGCATTTGGTTGTTCTAAACACAATCATGTTTCCTTAATCTACCATTTCACCTACACTTAGAATATCCTGCTTTATCCCTTGAACTAATAAAGTATCAGCTGCTCTTCTATTTTTATTAATTTTGGCCCTACTTTTCCAAGAATTTTTGTTGGAGCACTATTTGAAAGAATAACCTTACCATCTTGGTTTTTCATGAAATCTCCATCTTACTCCTATATCCAATCATGTCATGAGGGAATTTGATTTCTATGTACCATTAATCTTCATCTTCAAACAAGCATAGAGAAACAACACACCTTATTTGTTCTTCTTCTTTTATCTTATTATGAGAAATGTCGGTGGATTCATCTTTCTCAGTTCTTTTGACATCATCTAATTTCTTTCCATGTTGATGATTCATTTATTTGTTCCTGCATTCTTTTGCTACATGCTCAACATTATTACAAGTATAACATCTTATATGACGAGAAAAGGGAGTAGAAGAACCATAATATCTTTGTTCCCTATTCCTTCTATTGAAATCAATAGCTTTGTGACCAAATATGTTGCAAGTAAAACAATATCCCTTGAAGAAAGATGAGTACTTGGGAGCTGATGTACTTCTTGTGAGATGATTCCTTGCTTGAAACAATTTGTTTCTACAATTGGATGCAACATGTCAATAATTATGACATATAAAGTATTCAACATTATTCATAAAATGAGAGAATTGATTAGCACTTCTAAAGTTAGGAGAAAATAATTTTCTTTGAAGATTCAGTACTTTCTTTGGTTTTTTATCAGGTTGACTTCTTATCTCCTTATTGAGCACTTCAGGTTTTTCATTGTTACCTTTTAGATTCCTTGCAGTAGCTTGTAAACTATATTCTCCTTCAACAATTTCATGAAAACCAAGACCAGATTTAATGGTGGGAGGCCTTTGAATACTAAGAATATTATCTAAAATCTTAGTACTATATTGAAATCTCAAGTGTTTACCTCAATATCCATTCTTTGGTACTTCTCTTCCTTTTCTAGATACTTCTTCATTCCTTCTTCAACCTTTCTTCCTTCTTCCACTTGCTACTTTAATTTGATAATCTCTTATTACAGCCCATTCTCTTGTTCTTCAAATATTTGTTGTAGATCTTCATTTCACTTGTCTGATTTTTCAAGATTTGCTCTTAGAGAGATGATCTCAACTTCAAGACCTTCAGAATATTGTTTATATTCCACAATAGCATTTACTGATTTAATATGATCCTTGTTATTGTATGCCTTCAACTTATTTTTAAGATTAACGATATTTTCAAAGAAATATTAAGTTTTGTCCGAAGATCAAAAATTTCTTCTAGCCTGTCTTCTTCTGAATCAGTCTCCATTTGAAATAAAAAAGGTAATTTTTTCATCATGTTCATTTTTTGACACATTGTTAGGGATAATATTACCTAGTAGATTTCCTGATGATCGACATTCCTTTGGGTTTTCTTCATTGATTTCCTGTAGCTTATCCCACAATTTCTTTGCAGTTGTATAACACATAACCTTGTTCAATGTTGAATCAGGTATTAAATTAATGATGTCACTCAATGCCTCATTGTTCTTTTGCACTTCATTGTCTGATGGAGGAACATTGGTGTATTCGTTTCATACTAGATACCAAACATCAAGGTTCATTATATTAGACTTCACCTTCTCTTTCCATTCTTGATAATTATCATTGCTTAGCATAGGCACACCTTCATTGCCCATTGTTTATGACTTGCCTTGTTCTTCTGCTTCTAGGGCCATCAATTTTTAATCTGCTTTCTCGTTAGAAATCTTACTTTCAATTTTACCCATGAGTGCAAGTTCAATTGATTCACTGTCATCTTCACTATCATCACTATTACATAGACAAGGAAATGGACCATAAACAAGAACCCATACCTAATAGTTCTTTGTTATCGTCTTCTTCATTATTGATCAATAGAAAGAGGGGTACTGAGTATTTGCTGACATCTGTAAATTTTACTGCATCTAATGTATTACTATCACTATCACATATTTTTGACTCTTTCCTTTGAGCTATTTTCTTCTTTACAATCATCCTTGATCCAGTTCAAGTGGTTAAGCTTCAACAAAAGTGACCTACTCTGATACCAATTGTTGGGAAAAATACTTGGGAGGTTTGGGGGGGGGGGGGTGATTGAATTAGTATTTTAAAACTCATTTGAACCTTTCAATTTATTATTCATATTTATGTACACTACTGTAGTGAAGTAAAATATCATATTTATGTGACTGTGATGAATACAAGTAGCGTATATCTAGTTAACTAAATTTTCATTTAATTCATCAATTGTTTAACTTAAACTAGTGCATAAGTACTTCATTAGACATAAATAAAACAGTAACCATGAGTTTTAAGAAAAAAATAAGCCATCACACATAAGAAACACATCAACACACATGAACACCAAGATTTTTAGGTGGAAACCTAATGTGGGAGAAAACCATCGGTGTTGTCATCTTTGTCTTCATGTTTTATTATAAAGAAAAACATATTGCAATCTTGTAATGGTGCAAACTCATACTAGTACACAGGCACCCACCTGCAGAATTCTACAACCTTCTCTCGTTCTTTAGCACCCACTCGAAGGGAGCTCCAACCCCTTAATATCATTTAATGGCACCCACTGGAAGGGAGCTCCAACCCCCTAATCAGATTTACCAGCTATCTCTGGAAGGAAGCTTTGACTCCCTCACTGAAGGCTCCAACCCTCAGCACCTATGTGGACCACGTTCATAATATTTCATATTGTATCCACCTAATCCAAAACATCAAATGTGTAGGCCTCTTTTCATCATATTTTCAGACTAGACCCACTACCATCATTTAAGCCCAATACCAAATAACAATACTGAAACTGAACATTGTATCAAATCACTAAACCAACTGAATCACAAAATCATTGAATAAACCAATTACCGCATCTTAAACAACCAAAGAAACTAGATTAACTCATATCACTATATACCCATTCATTAGAATACCAGACCATATATTGTTCATCACATAAACCATATCCTATCACTGCAAACCCTAATTAATCACATGTCAGAAAATATATGATACTTTTTATAAGCGTACCCATGTATATACACGTTTTCTCTTAAGATGACTTGTGTACAAATCTCAAAACAATGAATATTGAATCTCAATCACTACACTACTAAAAACAATCACTGAAACACACATTGACCCCATCATAGATCTCTGAACTACATAAAAATCATCGCATAGCAGCATCATTACTATTCAACATTTCATTCCATAATCAGTTCAATCCAACCAATACTGTCAAACACATATTATCATGAAAATACTTCATCGACAGATGAAAACAAACATACCAAAACAAATCAACCATTATCATCATCTCATACTGCAAAACCCTAGCATATATATGTGAATATTATGAATAACTTATGCATATGTATGCACCTTTCATACTTGACACCCATGTACATATAAGTCCATACTACAGAATATATATGTGACTATTTAGAAGAAGATCCATTTATGTACATGATCTTTCTGAAGCACACCTGCATACAGATCTATAATTAAAGAGTCATACCTTCGCTGTACAATGAAAATTCAGTCAAACCCAAATCTCGGCATATATTGTAATAGATACACATCATAACATCATATTCATAGGTCTATCAAACCATAAAAAAAATATTCAATATGTAGTCATTTCAGATCTAATAGATTTGATCCATCATAATACTCCTTGGTTCACACTATTTCAGATCAAACCAACAATCAATAACCCAATACTTGCAAAATTAACACTTTGATATCCGTCTCCTTATATAGCTTAGGCCTTAACAAATACCTTAGGCCAATTTCGTAGTTATGCTGATGGTATTATTTGACAGGATCAAATATTTGTTTTCACGCTTATTACTATGGGCCAATACCATGGTAAATACCCTTGGTATTAATAATACTATGGTGCATAAATTGTGTGTGAATTCTCTTCATCATACTTGTGTATGTACGCGAATTTTCTTCATAAGACTCGCGTATACTTTCCTAAACTTTACCTTTATCATATTTGTGACTCTGAAATGATATTCCTTTCTCTATCTCACCTATAGGATTTGTATAGCCATCATGTTGACATCTTTATCAAGTAGGTTTCCATCAAGGAAAAACATTTTCCATTTTCTTTGTCACATTGCATAACCATCATGTTGACATCTTTATCAAGTAGGTTGCTATCAAGGACAATCTTTGTCCATTCTCTCTGTCACATAACATAACCATCATGTTGACATCATTATCAAGTAGGATGCCATCAAGGGAAACCTTTATCCATTCTCTTTATCATACTGCATAATCATCATGTTGACATCTTTATTAAGTAGGTTGCCATAAAGGACAACAAATTAGTCATAATTCCAAAAGAAATAATGAAATTATTTAGCTCAGTCATCAAAATAACATTTGGTTTAGTATTTTTCCTTAAATAATTGTTGAAATTCTTCCCAACTAATTTTCCCTCCAAATTGTGCACTGTGGGAATTTACTCCCAACACAGTGAAGCCTTCCCTTGCAACTAATACATGGCTACTTTAGCCCTGAGCTCTGGTGTATAATAAAAAACTTGAAAGTATCAATTAATGTTCAACAACCATGCCTCTATTGCTTCTTCTATTTTCCCGTCATAATTTTGAGGCCGAATTTTCTTGAATTTGCCAGAAAGCTCCACCTTTGGTTTCTTTTTCACTTTATTCATCACCTTGGAAGATCTATGTTCTCCATCATTTGCTATTCTTTTTCTACTTCCCACTTCTTCTACCATACTTCTCTTTCCAATCGTTTCTTCACTATTTCCTCCTTCCACTTCCCCCTCTACTGTGTTGGATTTAAGCCAATTTGAGAGATTTGTTATCACTTGTTCCTGTTCTTCATTAGCCTTCTATAATATTTCTTGATTATATTATAGATTAGTTATCTCATTGCGGAGTTCCCTCATCATGTTCATTAATTCCCTGGTGGGAATTTGGGCCTGCTTCCCCAAGTGCACGTATATTTCTTCTTCTCTAGCAGGATTTCCTTATGGAGTTGTTTCCATAGTATGTACTTCTCTATATCTATGCATCATAGAAATTTTTATGCTAAGCATAATGGAAATCATGTTTGACCAAGGTCTCCAATTTTAAACATGGGCTTTGATACCACTTGTCACATGTCCACTATATACAGAAGAGATAACATGTATTATTATTATTATCTTTATGTAAGTAACCATAACATTGATGTCATCAGCATGATTAAAATATTGATCAATTCTAACTTCCACTATAACTCAATATATATATACATGCATTTTTGCCACAAGAAAATAGTACAAAAGTTAATAGCACCCTTTTAGGCTAGCATCCTTATTATTCTTATCTTAGCAAGACATACCTTGTATTTAAATGATGCAAAATCTTCTTCTTGGAAGTAACCTCCATCATGTCTCTCTCATTTATTTGTTACCCTATGTGTCACATTCTAGTAAATTCTACTACACATATGGTTCTTGATATTGTTTATTTCACTAAATTATCTAACATATTTATTAATTAAAAGTTATTAATACTTCTCATGTGCACCCTCCTACACACTCATGGCTTATAATTGGAATTCCACCACTGCAAGCAACTTGATTATTTATCTAAGAGTACTTATACTATGCAACGAAGGGTCCATTGATCATCACGAAATTTGGAACACCTACCCTTTAGCAAGACGGATTCCTAGGACATAAATCCTTCTCTCTATTACCAAGATGAACATGGTTCCGAACCTTAGTCAAACACTCAACTGAAATTGTTTGTCACATGGATAGCCTAAGTATTTTTATATCTTTATGTGCATACAAATGTTAATCCTGAGTCTTGGACCCCTTTTATTTTTCCTTCTAGAGCTTTCTATGACCCTAATGCTTCATTCATGATGGTTTTAATGCTATATCTATCCCTTGAGGCTCTTCTAGCCTTACATATGTGAATACATAGATCCAACAATTGTCACAATTTAGGGTTATTTGGGTTAACTAATTACAGGGAATAGGCTCCATCCGGCTCTCATTTCACCTTATCGTGGAAGAAGAGGGATTTGCCTCCTAGGGCCATTGATGAGGTTGCATCTTGTTCGAGTTCTTGTATAGCAACAGGAGAACCCTATAGGGTAGTTTCATCGGCTTGAAGTATCAATGCATGTCGAGACCATAAACTGCAACTCATAGGTATTCCATTAACCTGGTTTCCTTCTAGTTTAATTACCCTATTGATTCTTCACATCATGTGCTCAACTTTCTTACTTTATCCTGAATAAGTAGTAATGATACCGGCCAAAAAACATATTTTCGAGGAGTCCTTGCCTAATGGGCCATCTTTCCCGATTTCTTTCCGTAAGCATTGTGTCTTGTTTATTTGAGTTTGAGGTTCAACAAGAAGGAATTTACTACCTCACTTAAACCCTATGTATCTTGGGATTTCTTCCACATGTCCATAATGGCGTAGGGTGAATAAAATGACATAGGTGACTAGACATTCCCTCTTTAGGTATGTCTTTCTTTCCCAGTGTGGAATTTTCTTCTTGATTAAGGATCATGTTTACTTCTTCTCCAAGTTGTCTCTCAAAATTTACCTTAGAACTCATAGGATGGTTTTAATGCATAAGTAAGAACCTTAACTCAGAATATTATATCTGATTCATCTTCATTTTCTTTCGTAGGAACCTTCTGAGCTTCTTGGTACACACTTCTGAACAAACAATTTTGACTCACTCCCTCCTTTCTAGTATTAATGCTTCCAAGTGAAATGTTGTTGTAATCCTCTCTCTCTCTCTCTCTCTCTCTCTTTTATCCTGTTCTAGGTTCCCTCTTGCAAGAAGGATACCCAGAATTTGGGTTGACTCAACTCTGGTCTATTATGTATATATATATATATATATTGGTTTCTCAGGGTTATTTTCCCTTGTCTCTAGGGTTTTTTTAAAAGAAAACCCTAAGGGTTAATATTGTTGCTTGAATACTTGTAAGTTTTATCACAACCCTTATGGCCTTAAAAATATGATGCTATGTAATTTCTTTTAAGAGTTCTAAATATTATTATTATTTTGTTGCTATTACATTATGCGACGATAGATGTACAAACTTATTTTTGTGTGAGTTTCTTAAGCAGTACCATATATTATTTTCTTACGTACCTGTCAATAAAAATGTTTGATTATTCTTGTTCTTGTTGTGCCACTGGGGTTGAATTGGTCTAAGAGTAATTTGAAAATGTTACAATATACATAAGTTGTTTTTCTATTATTGTTTTTCTTTTCCATACTAGGAATAACAAGGTAGTTTTACAAGTTCTCTTTCTTAAAGGTAGAAGGAACGCAAAATTATTTTGTATGTTGTAATGTTTATATGTATTTTTCCTTTCCAATTTTCTTTACAAAATCTACTTTGGATTCATCCTAGCCAAGGGAAATTACCTGGCCGCTAAGTCACTAGACTCGATAGCCTTGGTGCTAACCCTAGGTTAGTGGAGTCTCTACAAACTCACCTTTTCCTTTTGTAATCTGTTTCTTAAAAGGGAAAACAATTCCACATCTACTAGGTCATAGGCATTTAGATATCAACTTAATTTTTTAATATATAATACATATAGTAAGCTTCATGTGCCTGAGTTTCAAATGCTAATTTACTTTAAATAATTACAAACATATTGTCTCATTCTAGTAATTTTATTCTATAGGTTTTCCTATGTTTCAACTAATACCTGCTTTCTTGCAATGTATGGTCCATACCTTGCACCCTTATAGCAAAAAAAAATACTAACATACCACACTTGTTTTACTCTTTCATGTTATTTTACTTACCTCTTGACTTTAGATAAAGAAACATATTAAAACAAATACTAAGTCTAAATTAGTACACAAGTTTCTTTTTCTTGATCTATTGACCACATGACTACTTCACGGTGATTTTTCACACTGTACAAAATTTTTCCTTTTCCACATTTCCCTGCAAAAGGGTTATACATGCATACTAACATTCTAAGAAACAATTCCTTCATTTTAAAATAGAAAGGTTAGTAACTTATCTAAAATAATAGGGAATATTGAAGAGTCTATTCAAACCTCCCGATCATAAGCCATATCTTGTTTCACTTCCCCCAATCTACCAATTATTCTATTCAGATAAACAATAAACCTTGTAATCTTCAAATTTATATATTTATCCTGATGTAAAGACCTTCTCCAGGAGGGTACACCAATTTTATTTCTTGTTGGTGTTAGCCGACCTTTGTATTTAACTCCCAATATAGCCCCTTAAAGGATACCAGAGGAAATAACATTTATCTCCCGTTGTTTAATTTTTTGATTCCCCATCCATTGGCATTATTCTCTAGACAATTGTTTCACACCCTCCTCTCTTTTATGGAAGAAGAAGAACCCGTGAGTAAGGAGTTTTCATTTTGTTATAGTCATTCCTGGAATATAGCTAATTTTTTAATTGTTTCTTGTTCTCGATTGGAAGAATTTCACACTTCAATTAAACCTACTTCTTCTTTCCTTAAGACAATTATTATTGCCATCATTAAAAAATTGCCAATATAATTTCTTAACACGAAGTAAAAACATGTGTAGCTTCTACATTAGTTTCTTCTTTTCACAAAACAAAACACAACATAAATTTCTATAAATAAATTTGTCCAAAATTCATCATTCATTTTAACTAAATAAAAATGAGCATATCAAACTTCAAGGGTATTACAGTGGCTTCCAACCATTGACCAAACAGACCCACCAATAGCTTGTGAAACCAAATGGCCTCACAACTACTTGACTAGCTACCACTTATTTTGCCTTTATATAACTTAGTGCTATTGAATTTTGTTTTCGACTAAGGAAAGCCACAATTGCCGAGCCCAAATTGAAACAACACCCAAAAATGCTCTTTTTGTCCACTACACTACCTACATAATTAGAATATGTGTAGCCAACTAGGTGGACTCCATCCTTTCACACATAGTTTAGTCCATAGTTCATTGTCCCTTGCAAGTATCTCAACACAAGTTTTTTTGGAGTCCAATGCACTCTCCTAGGCTCCACTAGATATTAATTGAGAGTATTAAAAAAAAAACATGTCATGGTGTTGACCAAATAATTCAATGATCAAATGATTTGACGATATATAGTGGGTTCTACCAACTCTCCCTCAGAAGTTTTAAGTTTATGGAATTTGGTGATCATCTGTGTACCCATAGGTATGTAAATCTCCATCCTAAATCTCCTTAGAATATCAATTTCATACTTTCTTTGTCCCATAAAGATATGCCCATCCTCTTGCCACACCTATATCCCCAAAAATAATGCATTAGTCCAAGGTCCTTCATATTTTACACTAAAGCAAGATCTTTCTTGGAAGCATCTATTAGCCTCTCCTCTCTTGTCATTAACAAGTCATCTACATACAATATAATAATGAGGGCCTATCCTATAATACAAATGTAATACATTTGTGAATCAACCTCACTTTTCTCGAAACCAATTTGCTATCAGGCTTGTGGAGTTTGCTTCATTTCATACAATTCCTTCTTCAAATGGCACACATGATACTTTCTCCCATGAATCTGAAATACCTATGGCTACTCATTGTACACCTCCTCATGTATAAGTTGATTCAGAAATTTGGTCTTGACATCCATCTGGTGGATCTTCCAGCCCATCTCTGCTACAATGGAGATCATTGCTTTGATCGAAGTGTATCAAGCAATGGGTGCAAAGGTTTCATCATAATAAACTCCATCCACCTGTGAAAATCCTCTTACCACAAATCATGCTTTGTACTTATCTACGTTGTCATCCACAACATACTTGATCTTATACATCCACTTGGATGTCACAACAAAATTCCCCTATGGTCTCAATACCACCTCCCAAGCATTGTTCTTCATGATGGATGCATACTCTTCCACCATGGAATCTCTCTAGACCTTTGATCTTCTGCCTCCTCATATGAAGAAGGATCACCCTCTCGAATGTCACTAACCATAGCTAGATAACTACAAAACCTCTATGGTGGTTTACTCTCCTTGATAACACTAATGGGAATCCCCACTAATTCCTTATCTTCTTTGAAAGTCTCTTGCAAACTCTTGAATTTCCTCTTTAGTGGCATGGCATAATCTTGTTTTTCCTCCTCATCTACCAAATGTGTATACGAATTCTGTACACTCGAATACTATCCATCGATGCTTTAAGATGCAGAACTAGGTGTGTCAATACCTTGCAAAATGACAATTTGAGATCCACTGACAACTGAAACCAGTGTAGAACTAGTGCTAGATGAACTTATACCTCCTAAAATTTGTGGCCCTGTGGTTTAAGGAACCTGTGTCTGAGGTCCTTAATTCTCTCCTTCCAAAGATTTCTAAAAGTCCCTATCCTCCTCAAATCTCACATCCCTCATCACAACAACCTTCTTCAAGGAAGGGATGTATTTGTGGTAAGCCTTCAAAGTATCATTGTATTATAAAAAAAAAAAAAAAAAAAAAAACCCTTTTATGTGGTGGATTCTAGCTTCGTCCTCTTCTCTAAATGGACATGTGACCATGTCAGGCACCTGAAGATCCAAAAGTGCCTAACCTTAGGCTTCTTCATAGAGAAAGCCTCCTTAGGATTTTTCCTCCCCGATGCATGATGAGTACTCTTATTCTGAACATATATCATAATGCTACAAGCCTCAACCCAAAAAAAAGAATAGTAAAATTTGATCATGCAACATAGCTCTAGCTACTCCCAAAATGGACATGTTCTTCCTTTCAATAACCCCATTTTTTTGTTGGTTGTAAGGACCCATCAACTCTCTTTTAATTCCTTCCTATGCACAAAATTTCTTAAAGGAATTGGAGGTATACTCACCCCTAGTATCTGACCTCAAAAATTGGATCTTCCTCCCTGTTTGGTTCTTCACAAGAGTTTTGAACTCTTGGAACCTCTTGAAGAACTCATCCTTAGTCTCCATGAAATAAATCTAAGTCTTCCTAGGGTAATCATTAATGAATATAACATAATACTTCTAACCACTAATAGTGAATGAAGACATCATACCACATACATCAGAATGAACCAAATCAAGTATACTTGTTGTCCTACTATCACTACTTGGAAAAGTAGTCTTGGTGTATTTCCCAAGAGAGCACACTCTACACACATCGTCGTGCTCCATGCTGAAATCAACAAATATTGTGGAAATTTACCCTAGAATACTGAAACCTCCATGATGTAAATGGACCATCCTCTTATGCCATTCCCTAGAATCTTGAGAGCTCCATGATGTAAAGGAGACATCCTCTTATGCCATAAATCACATAGATCTTTTTTACTATTTTTACTATGAATCAAGGCATGTTTAAGCTAAAACATGAGCATGTATACCTTCCCTAATTGATCCACTTTGGATGAAGTGCTTTTGGACCTCTTAGGGTAGATGAGTACATGTTCATGTCTAAACAACACATAAAATACCCTATCCTCTATGGTGGAAAGTGATATCAGGTTCTTCTTCAACCTAGGGACATACAAAACATCTCTCACTATCATAGATGACTAAGAATCCCTCTCAAAATAATTGGTCCCATGCCCAGCTACCTTGACCACGGTGTCATCTCTAAGTACCACCTCTCAAAAAACTCCATCCCCTTTGAGATCAATAAAGAACTCTATGACACCAAACATATGGCATGTGGATCCACTATCGATGTATCAATAATATGAGAAATTTTCATTGGAAGCAAGACAAGCAATCAACGAGAACTCCTCAAATTGTGTGGAAAAGTCATCCACCTCTGCTAAAATTGTGACATGCTTCTTCTTCTTATTTGGAAAATTCACTGCATAATGTCCCATCTTATGACAAGTAAAACATTTCACTTTTCTCATATCATTCTTCTGTTCCCCCTTATTCTTGGCCCCATCCTTGGCCACCCTCTTGAATTTATTATTTCCCTTGGAAGAAAGAGAAACATTCTTCTCATCCTCTCCATGTTGTTGCATGCTAGAAACTGAGCAAAGTCTCAACTCCTCCTCCATGAAATCTTCCCAAAGTCTTTCCAAATAAGAAAAATTATCTCTTGCAATAATTCCACGTGCATAGTTGTCCAATGTTTAGAGAATTTATTTAAGGCTACCCTAACTAGCTCATCATCATCTATTTTATCTCCAACAACCCCTAATTCATCACGATATTGAGATACTATTGTGAGGTATGAGGTGATTGTATTTGTCTTCAACACTTGGTGTTCCCCAATTTCTCTCTCAACACCAATTTCCAATTCTAATTTAAACTCTAGTACATCTTGAATGGGAATCCCACATCTCTTTTGCATGTGTATTATTAGTGACATCAGGAATCACATGGTATATGATGGCATTAAGGATAATTCTCCTAGATTTCAAATTCTTCTTGTTATAAACAACAAACAATACCACATCTATAGGAATAATGTCGGCTTGATCAAGGATGTCCCACACTTCATTTTCCTCCAAAATAAGACTGATCCTTGATTTCAATAGGAAGAAATTACTTGCCCCTTCCAATATGTCCTCAAATATCAAACTATCAACCATGAAAAATACATGAAATACTCTTCCTTTTATGAATAGAACTTAGTTCTAATTGTTTTTCAACTATTGATTGAATCTGAGCAACCAAGTTCTCATACCTTATGAGAAAATACTTTCATAAATTAACCTATGATTTAAAAGTCTCTTGTAGAAATTTCATTAAACAATTTGTATACACATATGTAACTATTCCATTAAAATTTACTTAGAAAATTTGCATATAACTCAACAAAAAAAGGTTTACGTTTTGTGAACATCAGCACAAAAGAAAAATTTGAACTTGAGATCAAAAAATTATGAACAACAAACTCATCAACAAAACTCAGAGTTTTTAGGCAAATTATCCCTAGAAAACCTTGGAGGGAAAACCAATACAATAGGGAGATTTATTATTCTTTGAGCTCTCAAAAAATTATTTACATTATGATAATTCAACATAATACAATGGCAGCTTATCTAAACCAATTAGCATCCCCTTCTCTCGAAATTCATGCCACAATTTTTCTTAAAATCAATGTCAAACTGTGCCCATAATTTTGTACAATTGTACAACCTACCATAACATTAAATGAAACAACTCCTTCAATTTTTTTCCCTAGGAAATAGCTCAAATCTATCTCAAAATGTGTGCCAAGCCAACTCAAAAATTTGCATCAATTTCTTTGCATGATTAATAGATAAAATTGATTGTATGACCCACAATAAATGCATTGTATGGTTTTATTTAATGTTTTTTTACTTTTCTCTCACGCTAGTACCTCTTCGTCGATTTGTGTGCCACTTCTTCCACTTGGAAATTAGTGCTCATCTACCTTGGAATGTGTGCATCTTCTTATATTCACCTTCTCCTTAGCTCAATCTCTTCTCTTTGTCTCTTGTGCCCCTCACACAATTGAAGAATATCCTTGGGATTTGTGCCACTTAAGAAGCCAAATGGGTGTGTCTCTTGGCCTTCCAACTAGCCTTGAAAATCAATGGATGAGATTTGATCATAGCTTCCATGATCCAATGGTTGTGTTTTGATATTTCATTGGCTTCAATTAAACTGCACTTTATCTCATAACTTTATATCTCATAAAGTTAATTTATTTCCCAAGTCATTTTAGGATATGCTCCAACATGCTATCCCCAATCCAATGTAGAAGACACTTATACTAGCTAAATTTGACATAGGAATGGACTTTGTCCTTGGAAATGATGCTAAAATGTTATTGCTCAAGCTCTTGCTTAGATGTAAAAGTCATAAGAACATTAGTAAATCTTGGAGACAACTACTAGGTGAGCCACCCTTCATCTCAATGGCTTTTCCTCTTGCTTTAGACAAAATAAAAGGAGGTACCCTATTCTAGAGGGTAATGCCTATGGTCAATTAAGTTATGCATGGTAGATATGTGAACATTTTATTAGGTTTAATTGATTATGAAAATTATTAACCAAACAACCATTTAGAAAGTGAGAAATGTGGTGCAAATAATTTTTTTACCAGTATTAACTTAACACAAACTTCTAGTTCCAATAAAATGTGGAAATATGAACTAATTAAGAACTTGTGTTTTAGAATATTAGAAATGACTTAAATTGAGTCATATAAAAAACTAAATGAAGAAATCATATTTTTTGTTGTTGTTGTAAATTAAAGCATTTATATATCATAATAAAAACATGGTTATAGAGTTGTTGTTACAAATCTCACCCAACTATGCATATCTGCAAATTGAAATATCCCATAAGCCCAATTACAGCCAAGTCATAGAGCAAGATTCTCACTCCAATTCATCACATATCTTGAGAATGATACAAACATAACAATGTGAAACTAGGCCAACAATTATACTTCTTCTTTGATATCAAATCAAAGGCCACCAAACACATCCTAAAACATAAATTCCATATAAGCCCCAATATTAGCAAACCAAAGCGAATTGCACCTCCAAGAGAAAAAACAAACATCCTTCGGAACTCTCCAAGGAATGAATACAATATAACAGAGAAGAAATACTAAACAAAATACACCTCCAATAGTATACAACAACACAACCCATATGCAGAGCTCAAAGAAACCTACTTGAAATCCCAAATACGCACACAAAGGATTATGAGACACTAGCCACCAAACATATTTTCACTTATCCAATGTAGAACACATAAAATAAAAAAACAAAATAAAAATTATTTTTTCTTATCACCATAATGATTTATCAATTATGTCTCAAATGATGTTCACAATCATGTATTATCCAAGAATGCTCCAATATGTTTTTAAAGCTCAACAATAACCATCCATTCAAATTAATGATCCAAGGGAAAATAGGAAAACCTGACATTCATAATGTTAACCTTGGATTATTATTTGTAACATTTAGATATCAACATCTTGTTGGGTGTGGAGCCTAATTATCTTCTTTATTTAGAGGTATCACCGCATTGGACCCCAATTCATAGTGCGGCAACAACACCGCCCGTAAAATGTACACTACAAGGGGGGTCCGGGGGGGGCGGCCCCAAAACTAAAAATAGATGTAAAATTGCCTTGTAAAATGTTGTAATTTTGTAGTCAATTTAGGTCGTTCATTAGGCGGAGATCTGACAGTAGAAGTTATGTTGAATTTAGGGTTTTTTTTCCCCTAGAAGGCAACCCATCGCTATATATGAGGGAATTGTATTGCATCTATGTAGATTTGTATTCTGAGTGAGAAAGAGAGAGGAGATTGTGTGAGAGCGAAGAGGGAATTACAACGGATCTGTTATAGGTTGTATCTCTTCATTTTGCTAGATAATATAAAAGGAAGGACCAGTTTTTTCTCCATTGACGTAGCCCAAATTGGGTGAACCACGTATATCTGTGTCTCTCTTCTTTTATGCATGTTCTGTGTTTATATTTCTGAAATATATTTTATGTGTTCCGTTGCTCTATAATATATAATTTAACAACTAGTATCAGAGTTGAAGGTCTATTTGGCTGATAAATGCATAGGAGAGAAGGGTTCCTGGTTCGAGTGGGAGCAATGGAGAAAGAAGGTAGGTTTAGGGTCGAAACATTTAACAGCCAAAACTACCAGCTGTGGAAGATGCAGATGGAAGATTATCTATATCAGAAATATCTATACCTACCATTGAGCAGAAAGATAAATAAGCCAATGAGTATGACATACACAGAATGGGATATTCTCAACAGAAAGGCACTTGTAACAATACAGTTGTGCCTAGCAGCATCAGAAGCCTTTAATATTTCAAAGTAAATGACAATAGAGGGTTTAATGTCGGCATTGGCCAAACTATATGAAAAACCCTCGGCCTCAAATAAGGTATTTCTTATGAAGCATTTATTTAACATGAAGATGTTAGAAGGTGGATCTGTTGCTAATCATTTAAATGAATTTAATACAGTTACCAGTCAGTTAAGTTCTATAGGGGTAAATTTTGATGATGAAGTTAGGGCTCGATTATTTCTATGCTCATTGCCAGAAAGTTGAATGGTTTAGTTATGGCCATTAGTAACTCTATCTCTAGATCTAGCACTTAAAGTTTGACGATGTTGTCAATGCAATCCTTAGCGAGGAAATGCAATTTGGTAAGATATCAGGTAATGCTTTGACTACAAAGACTAGGGGAAGAAAAATGGAAAGAGGAAAGAGCCCAGAATATCGCAGTAAGTCAAGGAAAGGTAGATCCAAGTCCAGATCGGGGATAGTGTGCTAGAAATGCGGGAAGAAAGGACACCTGAAGAAAGACTGCAAGTCTTGGAAGGGAAAAGGAGGAGACATGCAACAAGAAAAAAAATCATGAAGCAATTGTGACAGGTGATGTGTTGCAATATGCTTTGATTATTTCATTACAAAATATTATGGATGCCTAGGTGGTAGATTCAGGGGCCTCATTCCATGCCACACATGATAGGAAACATTTTCATGATTATGTTCAAAGAGATTTTGGATAGGTGCGATTGGGTGATGATAAACCCTGTAAAATCATTGGAATGGGTACAGTTTTCATAAAAAACAGAACAAAAATCAATGGCTATTGAAGGAGGTAATGCATGTTCTAGATTTGAAGAAAAATCTGATTTCAATAGGGCAATTGGGAGGTGAAGGTTGTGTAACTACTTTTATAGATAGAACCTGGAAGGTCACTAAAGGAGCCCTGGTAATAGAAAAAGGAGAAAAGGTTGGTACATTGTATTTATGCAATGGCATTTCTAATTTTGTTAATGCTTTAACTTCTACAGGAGGAGATACGGAATTGTGGCATCATAGGCTCGGGCACATGAGTGAGAAGGGGATGTAAATTATTCACTCAATAAATTTGTTGCCAGGTTTGAAGCATGTTGATTTAAAATTCTGTGAGAATTGTGTTTATGGAAAACATAAGAGAGTCAGTTTCCTTAGAGATGGGAAGGAAAAGAAGAGCGAAAAATTAGAGCTTGTGCATATAGATGTATAGGGACCTACTCAGGTATCATCTCTTGGTGGCTCTCATTATTATGTTACTTTTATTGATGATGCAACCACCAAAACCTAGATTTATTGTATTTGAAATAAATTTGATGTATTTGATACCTTCAAGAAATGGAAATCTTTGGTCGAAAATGAGAGAGGAAAAAGGTTGAAGTGTCTCAGATCAGATAATGGAGGTTAATATTGCAACAAAGAGTTTGATAGGTACTGTTCATAGAATGGAACTCACAGAGAGAAGAGAGTTCCAAGAACACCACAAGAAAATGGTGTGTCAGAAAGGATGAATAGGAAGATCATGGAGCGTGCAAGGTGCATGAGATTGCATGCAGGATTTCCTTTGCAATTTTGGGCAGATGTCGTAGATACTATTGTTTATCTAATAAACAAAGGGCCTTCAAGTTCCTTGGATGGTGGTATTCCAGAGGAGGCATGGACAGGTAAAAAGATAAACTACTCATTTTTAAAGAATTTTGGTTGTGAAGCCTTTGTCCACATTAATAAAGAAAATAGAATAGAGCTTGAGGAAAAATCAAAGAAATGTACCTTTATTGGATATGTTGTTAATGATTTTGGTTATCGCTTTTATGATTATGAAAAAAAAAATCATTAGAAGCAAGGATGTCATATTCAATGAAAAGGTTTTGTATAAGGATCATTTGTAGGAAAAGAAACAAGAAAAATAAAACAACGAATACAATGCTTTATGGGATCATAGAAAAATTGATGGTGCCTGAAAATCATAATGATCAACAACGAGAAAAACATCAATCACAACAACAACAAGCACCTCAAACACCTGAAAATGGTGTTCGAAGATCTACCAGGATAAGTAGACCCCCTAAACGATACTCTCCTTCATTATATTATGTATTGTTCACTGATTCTGGTGAACCAAAATGTTATGAAGAAGCAATGTAGGTAGAAACCAAGAAGAAGTGGGAGCAAGCCATGAAAGGAGAGATGGACTCCTTAGAACATAACCAGACTTGGGACTTAGTCAGGTTGCCTGCAGGTAAAACAACATTGCACAATAAATGGGTTTACAGGTTGAAGGAAAACAATGGAGGTAGAAAAAGGTATAGAGCTAAACTTGTGGTGAAGGGATTTACACAGAACAAGGGTATAGACTTTGATGAGATATTTTCTCCTATTGTTAAAATGACTTCAATCAAAACTATTTTAAGTCTAGTAGCAGCTGAAGATTTGCAGCTTGAGCAGTTAGACGTAAAGACAACCTTTCTCCACGGGGATTTGGGGGACGACATATATATGCAGAAGCCACAAGGATATGAGTTAAAAGGGAAGGAGAAACTAGTGTGCAGGTTGAAGAAGAGCTGGTATGGCTTAAAACAGGGTCCCATGCAGTGGTATCTAAAATTTGACAGGTTTATGTCTCAGCAAGTTTATACTAGATGTCACTCTGATCATTATGTTTATCTCAAAAGGAAAAATGATGGCAGCTGTATTATATTTTTATTGTATGTAGATGTCATGCTTGTTTCAGGTTCTAACATGCAGGACATAAATGTGCTCAAAATAAAAATTGCAAGCTCATTTGCAATGAAGGAATTGGGTGCTACAAAACAAACCCTTGGTATGAGAATAACTAGAGACATGAAGAATCACAAATTATCATTGTCTCAAAGTGAGTACATACAAAAGGTGTTGAAAAGGTTTAATATGTAGAATGCAAAAAAAGTTAGTATACCTTTGGTTAGCCATTTCAAACTAAGTAAGGAAATGTGTCCCAAGACTCATGAATAAATGGATTATATGTCTAAAGTTCCATATGCATCAGCAATTGGAAGCTTAATGTATGTAATGGTCTGCACAAGCCTGCTTGATATTGCACATGCAGTGGGAGTTGTAAGAAGGTACATGAACAATCCAATACTAATCATATACAATGCAAATACCATTTCATACAGTCAACATTGGAAGATGGACAGTTGAAGCTGGAAAAGATACACACTAGCCAGAATCCTGTAGATATGTTAACACAAGTTGTAACGAGGGAGGAACTAAGATTTTTCTTAGTTTCAATTGGTCTTCAAGTATGATGAAGAAGATGAGAAACATCCAGGTCCAAATTGGAGTCATTTTCCAACAAATTAAGAAACAATGGAGTTGCTATAATCATTCTCCAAGTGGGAGATTGTTGGGTGTGGAGCCCGATTATCTTCTTTATTCATAGGTATTGCCACATTGGACCCCAGTTCGTAATGTGGCGGAAATGCCGCTTGTAAAATGTTCGCCACTAGGGGGGTCCAAGGGGGGCGATGATGATTATTTGGAGCCCCACCGCCCCGTGGTAGGGGATTGGGGGTAGCACCCTCGAAGCTAAAAATAGATGTAAAATTGCCTTGTAAAATGTTGTAATTTCGTAGTTAATCTAGGTCATTCATTAAGCAGAGATTTGACAATAGAAGTTATTTTTAATTTAGGGTTTCTTGCCCTAGAAGGCAACCCCTTGCTATATATGACGGAATTGTATTGCGTGTATGTAGATCTGTATTCTGAGTGAGAAAGAGAGAGGAGATTGTGTGAGAGCGAAGAGGGAATTACAATGGATCTGTTGTAGGTTTTATCTATTCATTTTGCTGGTTAATATAAAAGGAAGGACTGGTTGTTTCTCCATGTACGTAGCCCAAATTGGGTGAACCACGTATATCTGTGTCTCTCTTGTTTTATGCATGTTTTGTGTTTATATTTCTGCAATATATTTTATTTGTTCCATTTGTCTGTAATTTATAATTTTCTAACGCATCTAGATCTTTCCATTGACATTATTGTGCTTATAATGATCAAGATTCAAGTGTGCTTTGACCAAGAAATAAGGCACCCAATAAAATCATCACTTTTTTTTATAGATTTCGCTTGAAACCCGAGTTTATTAAGTGCTTCACTTATGAAAGTTGTCGACGTTATGGGTGTGTAGTTATGTGTATGTAATCATGTTAGGAAAGAATATAACATGTCACATTTAAGATAGTCATGTTAACTAGGACTAAGGTGCAACAATATTGAACTGACCAAATTTAAATATGCTTATGATTCCTTATTGTGGTCGATTTAGGACATCAAAGACGAGTCAAAGTAAATCAATGTGTGATTCAAGTCTTAAGTATTATACTAGAAATTTCATGTGAATGTTATCTTCTAATAAAGTCTTTTGAGCATATCAAGCATCGATTTGATCCTTAGTGGGTTCAAAGCATGAATCAAGTGAAAGATTCCAAGATAGACATTCACATCAACATGTCATGGCTTGTTAAAAAGGAAATGTGTGAGATTTCAAGCTCTTAGAGCATTAATTTAAACACATCATGCATAATTTTATGTCATTAATAACATTATACCAATGATTAAAAAGATGTTTGAATAATAAATCCCCATTGACACAAATTTCCATGAAAGATCTACTCCAAACAATTGAGATGTTAAGGCCTATAATGTGATATTGCAAGTTTTGTGCAATTTATTCAAGGATTTAGATCATCAAATGCATGATAAGCTAGACTAAGTGTTTAAGTGTTGTCAATCCATCATGCAATCAGGTGTATCAAAATAAACTAATCAAACACATTAAATCATTAAACCTTATTTATCATTTCTTGAGTGCAATAGGTACAATTAAGTGTGTATTATGAAAAATATTTTAAGGTCCCATTTCATTACAAATCATATATCAATAGGTTTCCATTACATCTATCCTAGTAACTAAGCATGAAAAAGCAAAGGGGTTTATAAGAAATGTTCAAGTCTAAACTAAATCCATAGATTAATCTCATAAGACTTGAAGAAACAATATAGATATAAGAGTATAAACATTTAAAACTTTGGATTGCAAGAAAGCCAAAATTAAAAGGAGAGTATTTAAATTTGTAGTCAAGGAAATAAAGAGAATAGACCAATTCCCAACCCACTTGGGTTACGGGGAACAATTGATCTAATTTGAGTGTTGTTCATGTAATTTTGTTGAATCACATGCACCATTCAAGGATTTTCCTATGAGTATCAAATAAGATGCTTGAGATCCTCAAATATGTTTGAGGAAATTGGTCATATGAAAATCTAATCCAAGTAATAAAAGGTGAACTTTAAATGTAGTATAATGCAATAGGGTAGAACCCTAGGATGTCTACATTTAATGCAAAAAAATATAAGCTTAAATCATCAAAAGGAACAAGATAACTAGAACTATACTTTAGTTGTATTCTTAATGAGTCATTGTGCCCTTCTATGACCTTGTAGTAGCTTCTTCCTTTGACATGCCTACAATGAATAAGATATGTGCCCATATACCCTTCATTAACCACTTATGAATAGACATAATTCACAAATAAAAGTAAGGCAAGATAACTTTCTACTAATTATTATCCGACAAATATACAAGTGTGTGAAAGATATTTTATATAATAGAAAAAATCAATATTCTTATGAATAAAATAATCATAGATCTGTAATATTCATGTCCAAAATACTGACTCTTTGTTATTAAACCAGCTCAAGAAAAGATAGAAAAGATAGATCAACGCCTTAGAATTCAGCCTCTTCGAGGGGGCAACCTCCTTTACATTACATAAATGAACAATTCTTGGATGATTCAAATGACAAAACCTCCTTTCTATATATAGGAGTCTAAGGAGTCACAATATAACCCAGCCGACCTAACAATAATAATATAAGCCACAAAAATAACAATAGAGGGATTCTATGGGGCACAGTAATAAAAATATGGGGGAAATAGGGGCACAACAATATT
>APFE030279438.1:0-24478 GCA_000404065.3 Pinus taeda
TCTACCTCCCTCCCTCCTCTCTCACTCTCTTCCCCTCCTACCCTGGCCCCCCTACATCTCTCCGCACACCCCTCTTCTACTCTCTCCCCCCCCACACTCTCATTATCTCTCTCGCTCTCATTATCACCATCATATCATCAAACATAAAACATGAAATTTAATAAACAAAAACATAATCATCATTATCATAATCATATCATTTAACAAATACATCAACGTCATGTAGTAAACAAAAACATATTATCAATTAGAAATCAATAATAATGATATTGTCTAAGAAAACAAATCACTATATCATCTAACAAACAATAAAAGAAATACATACATAAATATATACACATTAAACGTGCGAAAGATTTCAACATCATATTATCCTTCAATGAAATCCTATTATCTAATTAGCAAAAGCACAACCATCATATCACATAAACAAACAAAAAATACTTTCATTTAAAAAAGCACATAAAATACACCAACATATACATATCATTACAAATGGAAAGCAATGTCTATACATAAATATCGATGTAATGTCATCTACCAAATATATAATACTATAAAATAATATAGTTTAAGGGTACATTGGAAAAAATAATTAAGCCTCTTTTCACATTTAAATAATCAAACACATCCATTTCACATATCTTATAAAAATAAAACAATTCTACTCATGAATAAATTATTTTATATCATCCAATTTCCAAATGACAAATAATTACATATAATAAAATAATACATAGATATCCTTTCACATTGTTAACATTTAGTTGTAAATAAACCAATAATTCACAAAAATATTCTTTTCATTATTATATAATTTCAAATCAATAAATAATTATACAAACACAAATATAACTAAACAATTCAAATATTATTTTATTGGGCAGGTAAAAGAACGTTGCAACACTAATCTTGCCTGAGTTTGGTGGCATGGAAAAGGCTACCCTTGTTAGAGAAGGATGTAGATTTTCTTTTGTTAAGTTGTTTGACAATATAGCATCAACTCCATATATATATATATATTGAAATTGTAAGGGTGAAAGAAAGCAAAAACAATTAGGAGAGAAGAACCAACCTACATAATGTTAATGTAGGTTACTGGTGTCATTCTATTGAATCCATTTACTGTCATTCTAGTGTTGGTGTCTTTTCTCACTGATAAAAAAGATGAAAATAAAACAAAAATAAATAAATTCCTTATCATCACAACGATCACTATCAATTATAAATTATTTTAATGAACTGTGATACATGAAAATAAAGAAATGCATGGCAATCTGAACATTATTTTTATTAAACAAAACAGGCGAACACATTTATGATAAAATGGACATTGATTTTATAAGACCCCGCGAGTGAAGAAATGCTTACCTCTCATAGATGAATCCACACGCTCTGATAAATTTCTTCTCCAGAAAAACCCTCGCAATGGCATCTTCGACCATTGTTAGAATCTTCTGCCACGGAGATGAGATGGTCCAACAACCAGACTGGCAGGCCGTGTTTCTCTCGAGGGATCCATGGATGCAGGGGATTTGGGATTTAATTTTAAAAACAAAGAAAATCAAACCGAAAAGCCATTGCAATTCAATTTTAAAAGAAGAAAATAAGCACTTAAAAGCAAGACAAAATGGATCTATATCAATGAAATTAAATGATTATCTGTAACCTATAGTTGGAGTGATCGAATACAAAGAGTTGGAAAATAAATTTACCGGGAAGCCAAATGATATGATGGAGGATGTGTCCCTCCTTAGCTTTCAAATTCAACAGATTCAAAAAATTCAGATTGATTGGAGGGAGTCCGTCCAAATCCAAATCTAGTCTGAGACCCCACTCCCATCTTCAATGTGACCCACTTTACCGCTCCCAGTGACCACCACCCAGATACCTCTTACAGATAAGTTCACAACAACATGGACTGCAAGCTCTGAGGAATTTATTGTGCAAAAAAATGCTCCCAGTGGCCATGGTTGACATCTTCTAATATGGTCATCACCTATGACAGGAGGGATTGCAAATGGAAGTTATGACTCCGTCGAGTCCATTGGGTTTTGTTGATTACTAGTTGCATAGCCATCTTCACATAATATTGTTGTGGAGGAGGCACAATATTTTTCAATTTCCTTCTCTCGAACATAAAATTGTGGAGATTTCGTTATCTTTTTAAAGCCATTAGTAAGGTCAACACCACCCGGCACAGTCTTCTTAAATCTCCATTCCGAGAACCTTGTGGAGATTTCCGCACCTTTTGAAAAGATTTAGGAATTAGTATGGTGTAACATCTAGGTTGTCTTTCAATGATGAACTTCCGCTGTCAAGAAAGAAATCAGGGTCAGAAATGAAACTCAACCCAAAGGTTCATATGGATGAGAAGCCTAATCATTAAACACATTGCCTCGATCTCCATTTCGATTTTTGTGGAATGATTGATGATCTATGCAGACGATATTATTAAAAAATCCAAGAAAACAACTAGACACATAGGAAAACGCTTTAATTCAATTTACAGAAATCGAGTTGTGTTAATGAAATTTCTCTCTCATTCATTCAGGTGTACCAGAGTCATTTATGTGTGATGGAGAGTCGAATCCCTTAGATAGATACACTACAAGGAATTAACTCAAACATTGTCATATAGGAGTGTTTGTGAGTGGTGGATTTGAGACAATTGTTGCGAATCCGGATTCTAGGCCATAGTTCTATTTACCCTCTCTATTCGTTCCCATATAAATGCAACCCACAAGAACATAATCTATTTCAAAACGACATAAAAATTCCAGACCATCACTCATAGGTCAAAAAAAACTGTGATCCGTTAAAGCAAGGTTTACCTCAAAAAAGCGTGAGATGCTTTTCTTGAAATTTTCGTACAAACAGTTTGGGTTTTCTTTTCAAGAAATGATTTCCAAGAAATTCTCTACAGAACCAAAAAATGTATCAGCGTCCAAAAAAACGTGGAATTTTCTTGAAATTTTCGTACAAACAGTTTGGGTTTTCTTTTCAAGAAATGCTTTCCAAGAAATTCTCTACAGAACCACGTCATGTATCCGCGTCCGTGCAAATTTGGAATGTTCATACTCGAATTTTAATTTTCGGTAAATAATACATTCGTCCGTGCAAAATGGAATGTTCATGCTTTAATTTTAATTTTCGGTAAATAATACATTCTATAGTGTTGGCCTACGCCTTCTCTCTGTAATCTTGGTCGATGCCTTTTCTGGTCCACTTCTTCTAGCTACTAGCAATTCAATTGATATTACATGGTTAACTATTTTGTATAGAGACACCTCGTTATATTTTTCTATTTCTAGCGGTTATGTTTTTCTATTTGTGTCTTAACGCATTCAATGTAATTGATAGTTCATTATGTTTTTCTATTTGTGTCTTAACGCATTCAATGGAATTGACAGTTCGTTATATTTTTCTATTTCTCTGGTAATGCATTCAATATAATTGACCGTCTTCATTTAGCCTCAATATTAATATAGTCAAATTAAATTTTTTAAATTTTATTTATTTTCCAACTGAAAATCAAATTTTTTTATTGAATATTATACTTCACACGAAATACTTTATGTAATATAAGTTAGTTTAAGTTTTTTTGTTTTGTGATTTTTACTATCAATAATTAATATTCTTTCAAAATTAAAATATAAGTGACCGAAGATAGCTAGTTATATTTACCTATTTTTTTCATTTTTATGTATTCAATAATATATATAGCATATTTTCATTTAGGCTCGCTAAATTTTTTACATGTCTTTAATTAGGTTTCAATTGTAATAGATTACTCTTAAGTTTGATATGCATTTTTTAATTTGAAAATAACAAGTTTTTTATATCAAATTATATATTTACTCTTTCAAATGTTATTCATAACTCAAAGTTAAGATGATGTCAAAATTAATTAGATCAATAAATATGTTTCTTTTCTAATAAAATATGATTCCTAAAATTTAATTTAATTATTAAGTATTATTATATTTATGGTAGGACCATTAAATGTTCTAGGGATTTTTTAGTGGTATATGCAACTCAAGGACTCAGATTTATGTGCAAGGTAGTTATGCTTATCATTTTAATGAAACTGATTAATTAAAAAAATATCATATGAGAAAGTTTCATATTTAATGAGTTCTGGCTTTTTCGGCATGTGATATTGAGAAGCCATGACTCTGGCCCATGGTATCGTAGCATTCCCTGTTTATAGATTAAGAAACTCCTTAATAAAGTGGATATAAATATTCATTGATAAAAATCCTCTTTTGTGCTTTCTGAAATAAATATATGCTTAACTTATAATAATAATAATAATAAAATAGCTAATTTCATGATTTTTTAAATATTACCATTGTGAGATGTATTAACATACACTAGTCATTTAATTAATCTAATTGTTCTATTACCTAAATTTCTAATAAAAGTGTGTTATTTTTTTTAATATTGATAATTTAAATACATTTTAAATATTTTAAAGCTACATTAATATAAAGGTTTCAAATATTTGAAAATACATTTTATAGTGAATACTCCAGTGTTTACCACTTTTGTTAATGATAAGGAGAGTGAGATAATTTATCTTATTTTGGTTATTGGATTTCTGTGTTTAAATTTTTTTAGTATAGAGTCTTCTCAAATAACATGCACACTTTGCTTTGTATGGTTTAAAGTGTAGAAATAATTATGATTTTTTTTTGCTTCTTACTTTGTCTTTCTCTTTTTTTGTGGTTGTAATTTTAGATATATTATGTTATTTTTTTATTTTTTTTTATACAATATTGAACAATTAAAAGTTTATCCTAGAAGACTAGAAAGAAAATTCTTAGTTTAGAGAATGTATTCTTTAGAGAAAACTTTTCTCCAATCTTGCATCCTTGTATTTTCAAAAAAGCTATAATTTATTCTAGAGCACTATATGATTTAAAAGATTATTTTATTTCGCTATACCATAGATTATGTACTTGACATATACAAATATATTTGCATGCTATGCATATCCACTATAGAGTAGATTCATTGTCATTTTGAGAACAACTTTGTATTTATACATAAGGTGATGTCTACTAAAAATATCAAAACGTTACATTTTCTTTACTCATGGTTGATGTTGTATTTCACATCAGTAACATATAACAAGAAACAACTCAACAAGACTACACCCGCCATAATAAGAACTTTTAGCAATTTTTTTCTTTTTTAACTAGTGCAACCATATAAATTAAATGACTTGTATACACATTAATCTATGATAAGCATAAAAACGCTTACCCCATTATACATATCACATTACCAAGATAAAAATAATCACAAAATTTAACTAAATTATAAATTTATTTTCAATATTCTATGACATTTTTAGTGGTATATGCAACTCAAGGACTCAGGTTTATGTGCAAGGTAGTTATGCTCTTTTTATCATTTTAATGAAATTGATTAATTAACAAAATATCATATGATGAAGTTTCATATTTAATGAGTTATGGTTTTTTCGGCATGTGATATTGAGAAGCCATGACTCTGGCCCATGGTATCGTAGCATTCCCTATTTATAGATTAAGAAACTCTATGTAATGTAGATATAAATATTCATTTATAAAAATCCTCTTCCATGCTTTCTGAAATAAATATATTCTTAACTTATAATAATAATAATAACAATACTAATAATAGTAATAATAATAATAATAATAAAATAGTTAACTTCATAATTTTTAAAATTTTACCATTGTGAGATGTATTAACATACACTAGTCCTTTAATTAATTTAATTGTTCTATTACCTAAATTTCTATTAAAAGTGTGTTATTTTCTTTAATATTGATATTTTAAATAGAATTTTAAATATTTTAAAGCTACATTAATGCTAAATGGTTTATATATTTGAAGATACATTTTACAGTGAATACTCCAGCGTTTACCACTTTTGTTAATGATATGGATTTGTGTGTTTAAATTTTTTTAGTATAGAGTCTTCCCAAATAACATGAACAGTTTGCTTTGTATGGTTTAAAGTGTAGAAAGAATTTTGATTCTTTTTTCCTTCTTACTTTGTCTTGCTCTTTTTTTGTGGTTGTAATTTTAGATATAATTTTTTAATTTCGTTTTAGTTTTTATACAATATTGAACAATTAAAATTTTATCCTAGAAGACAACAAATAAAATTCTTAGTTTAGAGAATGTATTCCTTGGAGAAAACGTTTCTCAAATCTTGCATCCTTTTATTTTCAAAACAAGTATAATTTATTCTAGCGCACTATATGATTTAAAATATTATTCCATTTCACTATACCATAGATTATGTACTTGACATATACAAGTATATTTTCATGTTATGCATGTCCACTATAGAGTAGATTCATTGTCATTTTGAGAAAAAAATTGCATTTATATATAAACTAATGTCTACCAAAAATATCAAAAGGTTACATTTTATTTTCCTATGGTTGATGTTGTGTTTCACATCAATACCGTATAACAAGAAACAAATCAACATGACTACACCCCCCATAATAAGAGCTTTTAGCAATTTTTTTCTATTTTAACTAGTGCAACCATATAGATTAAACGAATTCTATATGGATTAATCCATGATTAACATCAAAACACTTACCGCATTATACATCTCACATTACCAAGATGAAAATAATCATAAAATTTAACTAAATTATAAATTTATTCTAAATTTATATGCCCACATTACCATGGAAATTCTTAACTCAAATAAATATGTCTTCTTACAATAGCATGGGCCAATAGGATGGCTTATCAATACCACATGTCCAATATGATATATGTTGATATGATGTTTTCTATAATTAAACAATTCGGCATCAATAAATTAAAATAGCATAATTGACTTGGAGATAAATCTTAACCATTGATATGTTTTGCCTTTTTCCCGAAATTTTCCTCTGAATTTGTTTAATCTTAACTTTGGATTGAGGGATTTGTTATGATTGATTTATCTCTTCTTCATGTGTAGGTTCTTTAGGTAAAATTTAGGCCCAAAGACTTACCTTGGAGGGTTTTATTTCTATTTTATCCTTAAATTCCTATTTTCATTCCATATGTCACACAATAGTACACTTGTTCATGCTTCTAGTTCAGTGAACACCAGTAGGTTTGAGAGTTTTGACATTATTATCATTTGAAACACAAGGATTTTCTTCATGAAATAATTATTCACAATCATTCTATACTGAATGATGATATGGTGATTGAAAAGGACTGTGAAACGAAGGGTTATGCCCCCAAATGATGTCTAACTAGAATATAGGTTAAATTGTGATGAAAAAGTGATCATTCAGAGTTCTTGCAATGTGACTGGTATTTGTAGGACATTTTAGTTTGGAACTTATATAGATAAAGGGTAAAATTATGTTTATGTATGAGAAATTCCATTAAGGACCTTTTGTTATAAATAAAAACCATAATATTTCACTCTTCATAAGTAACATAAAATGCAACAAAAGCACTAAAGTACACCATTTATATTTCAGAGAGGAAATCAACATACCTTTCTCATGATATCCACAAACATTACTAACTATAAGTTGCTTCGAGGGAATATGAGTAGTTGCTGCAATGAAATCAATATTTGCATCCATCTCTATATCAGCCACTCGAGCTTTATTCATATCAAAAGAAGAGGCAAAACCTTGATAATCCCTTTACTTCAACTCTGAAACAACTGAAGTAAATCCCACTAGCTGACCTAGTGGAACAAGTTTGCACATTCAACATATGCCTCTACTATCTCAGCTCAAATGGATTTAAACTGGATAAGGGGTGCCACGGTTAGAATCCTAGACAGTTTTAACTAGGAAACAAGGTGAAACATGGGGGGAAAATGCACAACAAGTGGGTTACCAAACCCTAACTTACATAGAAATGTAAAAAAATATGAACAAAATCAATGAAACAACAAGGTTATAGTAACCTTGAAACACAAAGGGATTAACTCAAACATTGATAGTTAGGATCTATGATACATAAACATTAGTAGATGTCATATATGAGTGTCTATGAATGGTCAATTTGAGAAGAAATGTACAAATCAAGATTAATATACCTAATGAGAATTCCAAATCACCCATAAAACTATGACACAAATCTATAAGGAATAACCCTTAGCCCGTGTTAGTGTCGGTATCTTCATCCCTCCATCAGTGATCAAATTTCTCTTTTTGCATGCATATTAGGTGTCCCATCCGATCACCTGCGTTCCATTAGGTCGTGGATCAACTAATTGTAGTGGTTCATTATCATTTTCTGTTATGGCATTTACCTGCTCGCATGCTTTCACATGTTTAGGTCATTTACTGTCATTTTGTCTCATTTCAATTACCAAAATCAGTTTTAGGGTTTTTAGTCTCACTAGGTCTAGGTTTTGCCACCATGGTCATCCAAAACACAATAAAAGGTCAGCAAGCACATGAGGAGGTTTTATAAGTTCATAAGATCATAAATTTACTGATGATATGACCTAATAAATGGTTTTTACCTCAAAACTCTATTTTGAGGTGAAAACATAGTTTTTTTTTTATTTCTATGTACAAATTTTATGTAATTTAAAGTTTTTTCTATATGTAATAAGTTCCAGCCGCTGCCCTTGGTCACCTTGCCAACTCCAGCCACTACAAGAAACAAAAGCATCAATACAAGTTCATCAAGTGATCAAGAAAATTCAATTCAAATGAAAAACAAAGTTTATGAGCAAAAGTGACTTTGACATTATAAAAGTGGGTTTCAAATAAGGAAAAATTAAAAGGCATCGATATATAAAGTGAAAACATACTAGTCATATATTTCATTGTGCAAGACATCCATGAAGAACTAAAATCACGATTTGGAGGAAAATTGGACAAAAGAAGGTGAAAACCCTGTTTTTCTAGCAAATCTTCCTCACGTTGTGCATCAGAGGTAGTGCACTGCGCATAAGGTTGGTGCTGCGCATCAGTGGGTTTGTGCTAGTGTAAATTTACAAGGGCATTACGCATTGGGCCCAGTGTGTTGCGCATCAGTCAAGAAGTTGCCAAAACATTCCAAATCACCCAAAAACCCTCAAAAATGCTACATTTCTCTCCTACAAGTATGTTATCATTGTTCTTGAGTTGAATTTGATCTTCTACATGTTTTATTCATAAGTTTTTCATCTTGAAACTCAAATCCTAGCTTGTCTTCATCAATCTCCATTTCATTGTAAAGCTTTCACTCCATAACCAAAACCCACATCATTTTACCCTTTTCTATATTTCATTTCCATAAATTAATTAATTAATTTCATTTTCCATATCCCACTCCCCTAAGGAAACTCACTCCCTTCATTCCCCAACTCCATTTCACATTGGTAAAATATCTTCATACTCATCTCTCTTGTCCTCCCTCATTATCATATTCCACCATATCATCATCACATCACTTCCCTAGGACAAGCACCATGACAAGAAGTAGTGAATCAAGTTATGAAGAGGAAACACTTAGTGACAGCTGAAGGGAAAGAAATGTATAGCCTAGGAGACCTCACAAGGGTGGAAAAATTATTAGAGACGAACCTATTAGCATGATTGAACTCCTTGCTTGCCCTCTTGCTACCACATGTTTCAGATACCATTCTTGCTTTTAGTTTTGTGAGATGGTTGAGAGGGTTAAATACCATCATGAGTTGGCAATGAAATTTGTCATAAACATGGAGAATAATGTGGTGATCCTTGCTTGGATCAATTTCACTCTTTCACCAGCTATTATTGCAGAAGCCACTAGAATGCGAGATGTAGGGGAAAAGTGGAATAAAAGGAATAATATCAAAAAGCAGGATTATGAACCATATATTAAGTCCAAATATCATGGTAAACTAAGTAGGGTGTTTCCTTTCAAGTTCTTGGAGGACCGATATGTTCCACTTATGAAACTTATCATCAAATACTTCACATGTGAGGGTAGGTTCGCCAAACACTATGGCTACCATATCAGATTACATATGCACTTCACCAGGGTCAGAATGATGAGTATTCCATATTTCATGTGCAAAAACACAGAGAGGATGACTGTGATTGTAAAAAGAAAACCATACCCAAAGCAACTCAAAAGTATTTATCACTTTTCTGTCATCAAATTATTGTTTTGCATCAGCTCACTCAGTTGGGAGTGTCATGGGAAACTTTCATTGCCCATGAAATCTTCAAGGGGCCTCAAATTTTTGTAGATCCTGAAGAGGAAGGTGAACTTTCTTGGCAACAAAAAGAGCCTGAAAGAAAAACTGATGAGGCTCATATTCCTATGTTTGTAACTTATGAGAAAGGCACCAGGAGGATTTTTGCAGCTACCGAACGAGTACTATCTCCAGCAAGGGTGGAAGCGGTCTTGCTTTCTTCACTGGATCACAAGAAACTTCTATCTTCACCTAGGGTGAAAGGGGCTTTTCCTTCTTCTTCAACTAAACAGGTACAGGTCAAAGACAAAGGAAAGAAACAAGTGCATCATGAATGTCCTACTGAAGGGAAAGACAAAGATTTTGTTTTGGTTGAGGAAGATGACACTGATTTGGGTTCTCAAAGCTCAAGACTCAAGGATGTGATCATCAAAGAGAAGGAGGCTGAAATCCAAGCCTTATCACTTGACCTAGAGAGGGCCAAATGGATCATTAACTTTCTTGAGCAAGAGAACAAGCAACTGGAGGACAAACACGCAATAATGGAGCTGCAAACAATTAGAGAAAACCAGAAAGTGGCAAAAATAAGGAAAATCAAGATGACATCAATTGAGAAAGAAATTGAGGCTGACCGAGAATCATGGTTGGAAAGAGTGAATATCCACCTTGAGAAGATGATTGATAAGGCTAACAAGGAGAAGAAAACGATGCACTACATGGCTTATCATTACTTAGCTCGGAATAGAATTTGCAAGACAAGGATAAATGGCCTAAAAGCTAAGTTAAAGAGAGCCTTGAGAGCCAAAAAGGAACAAGACAAACTTAAAATTTTGGGTGGAGCTTCCTTGGCTCAGAAAAGAAATTAATAAGCTTGACTCTTACCAATTTTGAAGCAATTTTGAGAAATTTTCGTCATTTCATGGAAACATAGTGAAATCCAGAAAGTTTCATAAGTTTTGGAGGAGATTTGGGTCACCTAAAGGGCAAAAAACACCTTAAAAATGCCCTCTTTGGCACTTTTTGGAGCCATAGGAAGAAGTCTTGGGAGAAATGATTTTTGGAGGGGAAAATGGACTCCTTATCCAAAAATTCCAGTTGTCCTAGAAATTATATAGTTATAGCTTTCCAACATTATTAGTGGATCTATCAGAGTCGTATGAGAATTCGATGCCATCAAGCTCAGGGCATTGCGCATCATGCAAAATTTTGCCAATTTTGCCTAGAAACTCAAGAAGTTTGCTGTCACTTTGACTTTTTCTTCTCTCTTTGGTAAATTTATGATGTAATATGTTCTAATATTATATACTATGATGTAAAAATGATTAAATATTACTTGAGGGGGTAGATACATCTGTTAGAGTTGATTTAAATGAATAGTTGGCTAATAATTTTGCAGAGCTTGCAAACTTAATTAGTGGATCTATCAGAGTCATATAAAATTTCAATGCTATTAGGCTTAGGGCTATTTTAATAAACACTTAAAAAATTAAAACGCTTGTTAAAATGTTATAAAATGCTTAGGGCTTAGGGTTTAAAATGTTATAAAATGCTTACGGTGTAGGGTTAATGTATTAGAGTTTAGGTTTCAGGGATTAGTGTTTATAACAATTTAGTAAATGAATTTAATAATAACTTAAAAGAAAAGTTGCAAACCTCTTGTTAAAAGGTTATAAAATGCTTAAGATATAATGTTTAGAGTTTAGGGTTTAAAATGTTATAAAATTCTTAGGGTTTAGGGTTTAAAATTTTATAAAATTATTAGTGATTAGGGTTTAGGTTTGATAACATTTTAGTGAATTATTTTAATAAACACTTAAGAAAGAGTTACAAAATGCTTGTTAAAATGTTATAAAATTCTTAGAGTTTATGGTTTAGGGTTTAGGGTTTAAAATGTTAAAAAATGGTTATGGTTTTGGGTTTATTATTTAGGTTTTATAACACTTTAGTAAATGATTTTAATAAACACATAAGAAAAGCTACAAAAAACTTTTTAACATGTTATAACATGTTTAGGGTTTAAGGTTTAGGTTTTAGGGTTACAACACTTTAGTAAATGCTATTAATAAACACTTAAAAATATTACAAAAGGCAAGTTTAAATGTTCTAAAATGATTAGGGTTTAGGGTTTAAAATCTTATAAAATTCTTACGGTGTAGGGTTTACGGTTTAGGGCCACTAGCGTATTGAGGAGTGGCTCTTGAATCATTATTTGATCTTTGAAATAAATCATATGGGTTAAAACTATGCCCACCATTATTGAGGAGGAATGCTTTTGCGTAGCAAAAAATCTAGGAATCTTCCCAATGGAGTCAACATAATTAAAATTTATTCTATTGAATTCCATTCGAGTTTTTCGAAAGCTACATTAAATTTTTTACATTAAGTTTTTTCCAAGTCACATTTGGTAGGGAACTTCCACCCCCCACCCAACCTATTTTGAGGATGGTACCCAAGGCAAATCTAAGATTCTTCAACATAGATGGCTAGGTTAAAAAAGATTCAAATCCTTCACAAAAATATACTCATTATCAAGTTGACACACCACATATGGAAATAGGACTTAGGCGGGGAGAATAATAATCCATCACAAAACTACTTGGGCTAAACCGAATTGATGACTATGACAACCCAAATAGTGGCTTAGATGTTATTTTCCATTTATAATTCTCTATAGGAGTTCATTTTCAGGTCCAAGTTTTGTAATACCAACAAAACCCGATGCAATGTCTCCCATATGGCTTCTAATAGATCATCTATATAATAGTTATTCTCTCTAGACAAAATGTCTACATCTTTAGTCTCAAGCCAATTTCAAGATACATTTTCTTATTCTCTTGCTCTATTTAGTACAATGTGACAAAGGGTAGAGTTTTTCTCCTACTAAATCTTCTATTAGGATCATTGAGTTCTTTTATTTGTGCTCACAGTCTTTCGTGCAAGAAATTCCCATGTTCATGTTCTTAGCTCTTCCTACTCCTAAAGGAATTAAGAAACAAATCTGGAGCATACAAAAAGATTTTCTATGGGGCAGACAAGAAGAGAAAAATAAATGGGCTTCAATAGCCTAGGACAATATCTATAAATTCAAGGTCCATGGTGGCTTGGGGCTTCATGATCTTGAAACCCTTAGCATATTTTTGGGAGCTAAACTCTAGTGGAGGTGGATCACGCAATCAGAAACTCCCTGGGCTGAGCTATTGAAACAAAAATATGCCAAGAATTGGTAGGTGAAGGATCACATTAGAATGTCAGGGCATATTAAGGGCTCCCACATTTGGAACCTTGCCTCGGAAAATAAAGATATTGTTCAGCAACATAGTTTCTGGGAGATTTGAGCTGGGAACCTAGCATGATTTCAGGACGATAACTCGCAATAGGAACCCAAATTGTATAAAGATGAATTAGTAGCTCTCAAGAATGACATAGACAACAAAGGTATACTTATGGTAAATGACTTCTGGGACCAGGTAAGGAACAATGGAAAATGGAGAATTTGGAATGATCTAGGCCACAGTGAAGAGAGCCCCTTGAAGGCCCTAGTAGACTCTCTTGGTGAGGATCTAGAGCATAGGAAGATTTTTGTATCCTCCTTGCATGACCAAGTAAGATGGGGAAAGAACACCAAAGGGAACTTTAACCTCAAAGAAGCTAAACAGGTAGTAACAGGATTTAACTACCTAAACCCTGATCAGGTTTGGAAGAATATTTGGCAGAGCCCCCACTGGATGAAAAAAAAGCTATTTATTTGGCTAATTCATCATAGGAAAATTTTAACTCGGGAGAATATCCTAAAAAAAAGCTTCACTGGACCATACAAATGTTACCTTTGTGGCTCACAAGAGGAGACATTGGATCACCTTCTCAACCTCTTCTCTTTCACCTCCACCATGTGGGAGTGGGTGGCCTCAATATTTAGGCACAATGATAGGGATAGATTCAACATTTCTAACACTTTGAAGAATTGTAGGAAAAACTTCTCAAGGAATGAAATCATTAGTAAAGCCTAGACCCTAGTTTCAAGCTTTCTCATCTAGGATGTTTGGAAAGAATGCAATAGTCGGATCTTCAAGAACAGAGAAAGAAAGCCCCAACACATAATTGACCAAATTTTAAGGAAACTCAAAGAGACAGTGAGAAGCTTGTTGAGGAGACTTTCTAAGGACCCTCCTCTGCCCCAAGATGCGTGTATTCTACTTCATTTGGGTCTCCGGTCTATAGGCCCATCGAGCATAATCAAGGGTTTTAGCCAAAAAAATGTAGATATAAATATTTGGAAGCCTCCTTTACATGGTTTCTTAAAGGTCAATATAGACAGACCATCTAAGGGAAACACAGGATTAGCTGATTTTGGGGGTGTTATAAGAGATGAACAGGGTCAAATAAAGGATATCTTTCATGGCCACTAGGGGAAGGCCACTAATAACATGGTGGAACTCATCACATTAGAGAAATTCTTGGAAATATTGGTGGATTCAAATTCAAACAATGTCATCATTGAAGCAGATTTGGAATTGATTATTGGAGTGGTCAAGAAAATATGCAATGGTACATCACTGTATAAAGTGTCAAAAGACTGGAGGTTATTGCATGTCTTTCACAATATATATACCCACCTACAAACCTTATAAATTATAAGCTTTTTCCATGTGAAAATAAAATCTAACATGTTAGCTGATTAATAAGGAAAGGGACATTCTTCACGTTTGGGAGTTGTTACCCCCAGGCAAATTGTTAGAGGATTGTCTCTGTCAGGGTACCAAAGATAGGGGTTGATGGATTGACAAGATGGATATAAGAGGCTCAAGAGACAGGTGGGAGGACGTGGAAGCCTAAATTGTTTGCTTGTTGTTTGGTAGCAGTCCGTAGATTGTATTGCCATTAGTCTTCCATTAGATTTGAGAAAATTGTTAAGATCAGCAGAGGAAGACCAAGGATGAAGTGGCTTGAGGATTGATTGTAGACAGATAAATGTCGATTGATATAGATCTATGGTTTTTAGGTGAGGAATTTATTCTAAACCCCAAACCCTAAACCCTAAACAATAAACCCTGTAAAATAAACTCTAAACCATAGGTATTTTATAACATTTTTAAAAGCATTTTGTAACTTTTAGTTAAGTGTTTATTAAGGGAATTTACTAAATTGTTGTAAATCTTAAACCATACACCCTAAACCCTAAAACCTAAAACCTAAACCCTAAACCTAAACCCTGAACCTAAACCCCAAGCCCTAAACCCTAAACCATAAACCCTATGAATTTTATAAAAATTTAAGAAGAATTTTGTAACTTTTATTTCAATGTTTATTAAAAGAATTTACTGAAGTGTTATAAACCCTAAGCCACAAACACAAAAACTTTAACCCTAAACACAAAAACATAAACCCTAAACCCAAAAACCTAAACCCTAAACCCCAGACACCAAACCCTAAACCCTAAACTGTAAACCCTAACCATTTTATAACATTTTAAAATTTGTTTTGTAACTTTTATTTAAGTGTTTATTAAAATCATTTACCAAAATGTTGTAGACCCTAAACACTAAACACAAAAACTTGACCCAAAACCCCAAAACTTAAACCCTAAACCCTAAATCCTAAACCCTTAACCCTAAATCCTAATCATTTTATAACATTTTAAAAAGTATTTTGAAACTTTTATTTAAGTGTTTATTAAAAGCATTTACTAAAGTCTTCTAAACCCTAACCTTTAAACCCCAAACATAAACCCTAAATCATAAACCCTAAACCCTAAACCTTAAACCTTAAACCCCAAACTATGAACATTAAACCCTAAAACCTAAGCATTTTATAACATTTTAAAAAGCGCTTTGTAATTTTTATTTAAGAGTTTATTAAAAGAATTTACTAAAGTGTTATAAACCCTCAACCCTAAACTCTATACCTAAAACCCTAAACCCTAAACTCTAAACACCAAACCCCAAACCGTAAACCTTAAACCCTAAGCCCTAAGCATTTTATAACATCTTAATTTTTTTTTTAACTTTTATTGAAGTGTTTATTAAGAGGATTTACTAAAGTATTATAAACCCTATACCCTTAATCCTAAACCCTAACCAATTTATAACATTTTAAAAAGTGTTTTTAACTTTTATTTAAGTGCATATTAAAAGCATTTACTAGAGTGTTATAAACCCTAAACCCTAAACGCTAAAGCATACAAATTTTACAACATTTTAAAAAATATTTGTAACTTTTGTTTAAGTGCTTATTAAAAGAATTTACTAAAATGTTATAAACCATAAATCCTAAACCCGAAACCCCAAATCCTAATCCCTAAATCATAAGCCCTAAGAATTTTCTGAGTATCTATAATAAGGGAAGACCACAGCAAGGTATGTGAGTGTAGGAGGGAGAAAATTGTGGTACATGAGATACCCTTCTTCATAAACATTTTTCCTTTTATTTATTTTTCTTCATAACTACTCTAGGCTCCATGGGATGAATGCATTATGTGTAATGTGTAGCAGTGGATACCCCGTTAATGTGGGGTGGTTAATCCCTACACCCTAAAGCCTTAGCCCTAAACCCCAAACCCTAAACCCAAAACAATAAACCCTAAACCATAGGCATTTTATAACATTTTTAAAATAATTTTGTAACTTTTAGTTAAGTGTTTATTAAGGGAGTTTACTAAATTGTTATAAACCTTAAACCATACACCCTAAAACCTAAACCCTAAACCTTAATCCCAAACCCTAAACCCTCATAATTTTATAACATTTTAAAACATTTATTTAAGTTTTTATTAAAATAATTTACTGGAGTCTTATAAACCCTAACACCTAACCTCTAAACCTAAAACCTAAACCATAAATCATAAACCGTAAACCCTAAACCCCAAACCTGAAAATTAAACCCTAAACCCTAAGCATTTTATAACATTTTAAAAACTTTTTGTAATTTTTATTTAAGTGTTTATTAAAATAATTTACTAAAGTGTTATAAACCCTCACCCCTAAACTGTAAACCACAAATCCTAAGCCCTAACCCATAAACTCTAAGCCTGAGACCCTAAATGCTAAACACTAATCCCTAAACCCTAAATTGTAAACCTTAAATTTTAAACTCTAAATGCTAAACCCTAGTAATTTTATAGCATTTTAAAACACTTATTGTAACTTCTATTTAAGTATTTACTAAAATCATTTACTAAAGTGTTACCAACCCTAAACCCTAAACCCTAAGAATTTTATAACATCTTAAAAAAATTCTAACTTTTATTCAAGTGTTTATTAAGAGGATTTACTAAAGTATTATAAACCATAGACTCTTAACCCTAAACCCTAAGAAATTTGTAACATTTTAAAAAGTATATTGTAACTTTTATTTAAGTGTATATTAAAAACATTTACTAAAGTGTTATAAACCCTAAACCCTAAACCCTAAAGCATAAGAATTTTATAACATTTTAAAAACTATTTGTAACTTTTATTGAAGTGCTTATTAAAATAATTTACTAAAATGTTATAAACCCTTAATGTTGAACCCTAAACCCAAACCCTAATCCCTAAATCATAAACACTAAGAATTTTGTGAGTATCTATAATAAGGGAAGACCACACCTAGGTATGTGAGTGTAGGAGGGAGAAAAATTTGCTACATGAGATACCATTCTTGATAAACCTTTTTCCTTTTATTTATTTTTCTTCGTAACTCCTTGAGGCTCCACGGGATGCATGCATTATGTGTAATATGTAGCAACGGATACCTCCTTAAGATGGGGTGGTTCATTCCTACACCCTAAACCCTAAACCCTAAACCCTAAATCCAAAATCCTAAACAATAAACCCTAAGCATTTTATAACATTTTAAAAAGTGTTTTGTAACTTTCATTTAAGTGTTTATTAACACAATTACTAATTTGTTACAAACCCGAAACCATGAACCCTAAACCAAAAATATTAAAACTTTAACCCTAAGAATTTTACAAAGTGTTAGAAACCCTAAACCCTAAACCCTAATCCCTAAAGCCTAAACCGCAAACATGTAACCCTAAGTACTAGACCCTAAACCCCAAACCATAAATCTGAAACCCTAAATTCTAAACCCTAAAATTTAAACTCTTAACCCTAAACCCTAAACCCTAAGAATTTTATAACAATTTTAAAAACATTTTATAACTTTTATTTTAGTGTTTAATAAAAATATTTACTCAAGTTCTATAAACCCTAAACACTAAACTCTAAACAATAAACCAATGAACCTAATCCCTATACTATAAACGCTAAACTCTAAGTATTCTATACCATTTTAAAGGTGTTTTGTAAATGTTATTTAAATGTTTATTAAAATAATTTACTAAAGAGTTATAATCCCTAAACCCTAAAGTCTAAACCCTAAACCCTAAACCCTAAACCCCAAACAATAAGCCTCAAACCATTAACTCTAAGAATTTAAAAAATTTTAAAAAATAGTCTGCAACTTTTATTTACATGTTTATTGAAAGCATTTACTGAGGTGTTATAAACCCTAAATGCTAAACTATAAACCCAAAACCGTAAACCATAAATCTTAAACCCTAAATCCTAAGCATTTTAAAACATTTTAAAAAAATGTTTTGAAACTTTTATTTAAGTGTTTATTAAAAGCATTTACTAAAGTGTTATAAAGCCTAAACCCTAAACCCTAAAACCTCATGACAAGTACAAAGACCAAAATTAATTTTGTAAATACTAAACCTAGTTACGTTTTCTTCAACGCTCCCTCTTAATTACGAAGGTATTTATATTGGTACTTGGTAATTATCAATATGAACAATTTATCATAAGAAGAATCAGATTGGTAACCCATATGTATAGCGCCATAGTAACCATCATTGTTTCCACAGTAAGTCCTTGACTGACAACTCTATCTCTCATTATATCAGAGCACAATGTTGGAAAAACCAATGATTATAGACACGTTAATCATTGTCTCTCAAGGTACATACCCACCTAGGTATTCACTGAGTATGACCTTATAGGAATTTTATTATCTTTGGGTCCCAGCCCTAAAATAATCTAGGTCCTCTTTCCTACTCTCGTCTTGGATTGCCTACATATCCTCAAAGAACCTTGGATGCCAGATGATTACCCAATCCTCCATTATTTCTTCCAAAGTCAATACAAGAATGTTGTGCATAGATTTCTCTTCATAGCCTTCACCTAGACTTACGATTTTAAGTCCTGGTTTAGTGCATCACACATGAAATAGAAAAACACAAATGTCACTCATTTTTAATAACGTGCGATGTAATCCAAGCTCCCTCTTAGCAAAGGTGGCGGTGGTGACGGTGAAGGCAAAGTAGAAGGTAGAGGACAAGGCGGAGGAGGAGACAGAGTAGGAGATGGTATGGAACGAGGATCTAGTAGTGGAGGATGTGGAGGTAGAGGATGAGGAGGAAGAGGTGGAGGAAGAGGTAGTAGAAGTGGTGGTGGCACTGGCAGGGGAGGAGGAGGAGGAGGAGGAGGAGGTAGAGGAGGAGGAGAAGGAGGAGGAGATGGTGGTGGTGGTGGTGTTGGTGGATGCAGAGGAGGAGGAGGAGGAGGACACTAAGGTAGTTGAAGAGGAGGTGGAGGTGGTGGTGGAGGTGGAGAAGAAGAAGGACGTTGAGGGTGTGGTGGAGCCGAAGGAGGAGGAGGAAGAGGAGGAGGTCATTTTGTTGGTGGAGGAGGTAGTGGAGTTTTTGGATGAGGAGGCATAGGTGGTGGTGGATGCGGAGGCGGAGGTGGAGGACAAGGAGCAGGAGGAGGTGGAGGTTAAGGTGGTGGAGGAGGTGAAGGAAAAGGAGGAGGAGAAAGAGGAGGAGGATATGGTGGTAGAGAAGGAGGTGGACATGGAGATAGAGGAGGAGGTGGAGGATGAAGCATAGGAGGAGGAGGAGGTGGTGGAGGTGGATAAGGGGAAGGACAAAGTGGAGGTGGAGGAGGAGGACGAGATGGATGAGGGTTTGTTGGTGGAGGTGGTGGTGGAGTAGGAGGTGGTGGAGGTATAGGTAGAGGTGGAGGAGGAAGAGATGAAGGAGGAGGATGACAAGGGTGTGGAGGAGGTGGATTTGGTTGAAGAGGAGGAAGAGGAGGATGATGTGGAAGTGGAGGTGGAGGTGGAGGTGGAGGATGAGTGGTGGATGAGGTGCAGGTGGAGGTGGAGGTTGAGGTGGAGGAGGAGGTGAAGTTGGAGGTGGAGGTTCAGTTAGAGAAGGAGGAGGAAGAAGTAGAGGAGGAGGAGGAGGTGGTGGAGGAGGTGGAGGTGGAGATGGAGGAGGAGAAGGAGGGCGAGGAGGATGGGTTGGAGTAGGTGGAGGTGAAGTTGGAGGTGATGGTGGATGACGAGGGGGAGGAGGAGACAAAGGTGGAAGTGGAGGAGGAGGAGGAGGAGGAGGAGATGGTGGTGGTGGTGGATGAGATGGCAGAGGAGGAGGAAGAGTAGGAGGTGGAGGTGTAGTTAGTGGAGGAGGCAGAGGCAGAGGAGGTGGAGGAGGAGGTGGACGCTAAGGAGGAGGTAGAGGAAGAGGTGGATTTGGAGGTGGGGGAAGAGGAGGTGGTGGAGGAGAAGGAAGATGTGGAGGTGGAGAAGGAGAAGGAGGAGGAGGTGGTGGTGGAGGTGGACTTGCAGGAGGTGGTTGAAGAGGAGGAGGAGGAGGAGAAGATGGTGGAGGAGGCGGAAGTGGAGGAAAGGAGGAGGAGGAGGAGGAGGAGGAGGATGTGGATGATGAGGAGGAGGAGGTGGATGTGGGAGATTAGATAATGGAGGTGGAAGTGGAGGTGGAGATATCGAAGTTAATTCAATATTTATGTTTTATATTAAAATAAATTGTCACTCTCTTCTCCACTGTTGGAAATGAAAACTACAATTTCATGAAGCCATAACATATCTCTTCACATAGATAATACGCTACAATTAAATGATAAGTAATTCATTTAGAAATATTTCCTCTATTCACAAATATAGTCATTCAAGTACGTGAATTTTTTTTATGTTTAGATCTGATATCTCGGCCAAGAATTTGAAGCATTTATCAAGATTGAAATTTTGCATTTATTTTGTTTAAACCTTTTTTTTGTCTGTAAACATTTATAGTTCTAGTTTTTTTGTTCAATGAACCATTTGTTTCGGAATGAATGGTTTCATCTAATTATCTTTGATTTTTAAAAGTGTTGGGTGAAATTCAACGTTGTTTCTTGAATAAGAAGCCTTATGTTCTTCTTCTTTTATGTTTACTTGAGAAACATAGGATATTAGGAATCATATATAGCTTTGCTTATTCTTTTGGTATTCCGCATATTTGGCATAATTATTATATTGTGTAATTATATACAGATTACTTGAATATCTAATGTGTACTCATATAATATAAATAGAAAAATATTATAGTATTGTAAACGTTTGATGGAATTACTTAATTAAACATAGTAAGAAGTAAATACATTGTATAAATTGTCCTTATGAATAAAAAGAAAGATTTTTACTGTTGTGGCCATATGACAACTAAAACTATTTTATCATAATTAAATATTTTCATTAACGAAGAGAGGGTAAATCCGTTGAATTTAAATCGATATACATGAATTTTTTTGAGTGTCATTCATTTTGGGAAAAGAACTAGCTATATAAGGTTTTTATTTAAACTCAAACAACATCAAATTTCCTTGCAGGCAACATCAAGTGAAAATGGAAATCGACATCGAAACCCTGTAAAGAGGAATCATTTTATAAGTACTTGAAGGCTAAAGCATAGGTGGAAAAACTTGCATGAATTTTGACCCCAAAACAATGTCACCAGATAACCCAAGTTGGTCATAGACTAACCTACACACACAAGAAAGGAATTCTTTTGTTCAAATTTGAATCACTTTAAATTAATTAGGCAAAGAACATTATAGAAGGTTTTGAGATAACTAGAGTCTAACCTTAGTAATATAGATAGCATCCTTCAATCCGATGCTTTGTTGTAAATGAAATATCATTAGTATTGTACATATATGCTTGTATAAAGAAAAATTATATCGAGATGAGAATCAAGTTACGGTTTAATCATAGAGTGAAAATTCTAGAAATATTGTACAATATTGGAAGGAACTTAGTGTATGAAGGGTAGTTCATTTTGAAATCACTGAGAAAAGAAGAAATTACCCTAATATCCTTTGAGGAAACCATAACCAACTTATGATACATCACAACCATAATGTAAGAAGTAAAAACTTACAATAATATACCGAATATGCAAGAATGGCTATACTATAACAAACATAAGTGAATGTAGAGGAACCAAAGACATTGTGATGGCTTACTGAAGGATTCCATCCATACCACATTTTACAAAGACTCTTTTTCTAAGAGCATTAGATGGACATACGTTTTTCACATATATTGCACATAGAACCACATAATCCCAAAACATCAATGTCTTGTTTTTGAAAACCTCATTGAGAGAACTATATTCAATAGAGTAATGCTCATTCTTTCAACTACTTAGTTTTGTTGAGAATTGTATGGAACTATGCTCTTATGTTGAATCCCGTGCTTGCAGATATATTTTTCATATTCATTAGATTACATTATATTCCATTAATGGTATGAAGAGAGCCAATGCGTGATTATGCTTCATATCCAATCCATACATGAAAATCCTTAAACGTTTTGAAAGCTTGAGACTTACTTTTTGGTAAGTACACCCAACACATTCTAGTGTAATCATGAACATAATATTTCGTACATTTATCTTCATTATCATAATTAAAATGCATAGGACCACACAAACCAAAATATATATGTCTAAATTTTCTACATGAATGAAGGGACCTTGCTAGCGATTGTGAACAAGGAGCAAGTGGCAAAATGATTATGCATAGTTATAGACCCATATAAATAAGAAAGTGGAAAATCCCACATATATTTAGTACGGTGCTCAATTAACATATTTAATGCTTAAAGTGGTTAGGTATAACAAAAGAAACATGTTGAGTTATCATCCTCTGGGAGTTAAATTGCCCTTGATGAGGAAGGGGCATGACTAAGTAAAGTGAAAAATGAGATAATATTGACCAATAGTCTATGAGGTCTTGGTAGAATAAACAATGTTCCGATGTAAATAAGCCTAATAATTTTCCATGTAGTAGAGAAATTTGATTGGGGCTAATATTTCGGGGTTTTTCAAAATAAAAAATAAAAAATAGTTGTCAATTTTGACATTTTTTTAATTTATTTGCTCAAAGTTTATAGTTTAAAATTATTTTAACTTAAAAATAATTAGAAATCTCAATATTTTTATGAAAATATCATTAAAGATTTAAAATTATGGATATTAAGGAGTACTAATGTTAGGCAAGTTTTATAAGCTTTAAAATAAATTTCCATCATTGAAAGTTTTGCTACTAGATAGAACCCTTTGAGAAGAAAGAAAAAACATGTGATAGTTGTGCAAAATATACAAAATAATTTAGTGATTAAAATAGAAGATAACATGAGAAATTCTTGAATAAAACTAACATATGGGGAATAACTAACAAAGAATAAAGTTGTGGGTCATTTGATGTTTGCATGTTGTGAGGATTTGTGACATAGTACTCATGAAAATCCTCAATGCTAAGGGCGTGTACATTTCATGATACTTTTTTATCTGAAATGATTAAAGACAATTTAGGATGCATAAATGTAATTATATTATAATTTAGCCAAAGAAACATTTTACTCTTCTTTTATTTCGTTCAAGTTTTTTATGCATGTCCAGGTTTATCTCACCTTCATCGCTTCTTTTGATAAGAAGGAGAACTAAGGAATTTGTCATTGTACATATATAATAAAAATATGATCATTTTTAGTAGAATAGTTGCAATAGGAGGTGATGTAGGTGTTACCTATCCTAAACAAGGTGTAATGTTGAACAATTATCTCCTTGTTAATGAAAAGTATTACCTTTCTCATTCAGTGTATATCTATTTTATTATATTTCCATTTATTTTAATGTTTTTTCTAAAATATATTTATTAATTTGTCAATAAGATCAAAAAATATATTTTTATATTGTATTACCATTCACTTCCAAATCACATGGAAGGTGTCTTGCATATCTCACATTCATTCAAAGAGGGATTTTTGTGAATAATGATGTTAGATAAAGCATTAATATTTGTATAATGGTTTCAATATATTTTGATTTGTATCCTTTAAATTCCATTCCTAAAGAAATAAGTGTGAATGCATTTGAGATTTGCATAAATTTGATAGGAAAATATCTCATACATTGTATATATATAGTCAAATTCATTGCAATTCATCTCAACAACACCTTAGATTTCAATACAAAGCCTCAAAATTTAACTTAGA
>APFE030279446.1:9800-36357 GCA_000404065.3 Pinus taeda
AGAAATGAAGGAGCCCAACTGCTTAATCTGGGTCCTTGGAAGAAATAAGGGTACATTTAGATAGGAGGGCAGTCAAAAGAAAAAGAGAACAATCAGGGTCTGCTAATTCAAGTGCGCCCACTGCAAGTGAAGAAAAAATGTTAGGATTACTAGGTTGGGTAAGTAGTGCAAGGTTGCAGAAAGGAGGGGCCATCACCAATTGGCTTATCAAGTACAAGACTCATTCCATTCAGGATATGGGCATCAAAGCAGAGGTTTAAGGACATAACATTGGAGGCATGTCTAATTTTCCCCTATTTTCCCCAAACATCATTTACTAACATCCCCAAGGACCGTGGGATCTGCTCAAGTGTCCTGTTCCACTTCAGTTCATGACAAGCTACTAGGTCAAACCATGAAGTTTAGTCAAGAGAAAGAAGCCACATTTTTTGTGTAAAAATCTTTACTCTCATTTCATTCATCTTCCATTCCTAAGGTTTTACCTTTTAAAAACTTAATCTTTGCCCCTACATTCATCTCACAAAGGTCATATTAACAACTGACATATTATTTAGCTCCCTAAGTCCCCCTTCCCTAATTATATAAAGATCTATGAAAAAATTCCCAAAAAATCTATGTAAATACCCTCCCCCTAGCACTATAGCTATATATCCCTCTCTTGGGGAATATTAACCCATCAGGGGTTAATATTAACCCTCTTCAACCCTAAACTATGGTTTTCAATTAAAAAACTTTGGCTAAAAACCAAAATTCCATGGTCCGCCCCCTCATTAACCCCTTTACCCCTTTTTTCCACGCTAAAGTCGATGTTCGCAATGTTTTTTAATTAAAACATTAATAATAAACAAAAACCCAGAAACCTTATGTTAAAAACCCACCTCGCATGCATTATATTTAAAAAACATTAAAATAATCGGCGGGTCCCCCCTGCCTTAACGCGCCATCGCACCACAGTTGCCGCCCACCGTCCGATCACCGGCCCCACTCATCCAACGATGGGCGGTTGTTTTCGCTGGGGAGATTTCCGACCTTTTGCGTCCGGGGGATTGGCGGTATTACTGCCGTACCCCCGCCACGCGTCGGCCTCCCGCGCTGTTCGGAGGCCCCGCCCCCCCCTTAAACCACTTACCACCTATGGGGCCTCCGGGGAAACCACTTACCGCCCGTCCCCCTTTGCTGATATCACGCCCCCGTCAGCGTGATGTCACCTCGCCTTTCCGCCACCGCGCCTCCATGTCACCTCCACGTCGTCTATCCACTCGCCTGCCCTGCCACCGTGTCACCGCCACCTGGCCACCCACGTCAGCTGCCACATCACCCTGCCGTACCCGGACCCATGATGACATCAGCATGACGTCATCACCAAAAAGGCGCCAGAGGGCCAAAATTGCATAAAAAGACGCGAAATGACCGTTATTTGTCATTTTCATTCGTCGTCTCTGGAGCACTCTGCATGCAAAAAACGTCGTTCAACGGCCGAAATCAAGAATTCACCCGCCAAAGTTGCTGCCGCCCTCATTGTTGACCCAAGTACCTGCAACTAATCCAGCTCAATGCCTTCTACACCGTAAAAACCAAGTATTTGCCGCAGACGACCCTCTTTACCCGCATTTCTCCTATTTTTCTCCTAAATTCTTGTAAAGAAGCTCTGCAAAAGATCCTCACTGATAAATTGTCCACTAGAAACACTCAAAGGCCTCGTAAAATCCCTGCACCACAAGACTCTGCAAGAAACCCGTGCCCTTCTGCAAATTCACCATAAGACCAATCGGAGAAGTCGAGCTACCGACTAAAAGCAAATACAACTGCTCCCTCATCCCTGTTATCAGAAACTCCCTTAAAAAAACCAGCTAATTAGCTCAAACACACTCTGGTTCTTCCAACTGAGTGCCCCTTAGTTCATCAAAACCTGTAAGAGTTTCCTTATACTCTCAAGCTGCTCACTGACAAATACAATTTAGTGGGCATTCCCCAGCCTTTTGCACCAATCCTAAACTCAAGTAAACATCCAGTTGAAATCAGACATGGCCACTCCATCTGCATTGGATGTAGCTCCTGTGAATCCACCCAATAAAGAGCTTGAAGCTATGCCACTGGTAGACAGTGATTTCCTCATTGCAGATTTTGTGGCAGAGAGGAACCACTTACAGACCTTCTGCCAGCTCAGGAACAGTCACTTGGATAACAGTGACATGTATGGCATCTGGGAGTCCAATCTGCCCACCTACTTCCTGCCATCTGTAAATGTCTTCCCTGAAGTCATTCACCTCTGTGCGGAAAACTATGACCAGAAGCTCAGAGCTGTAAAGTCTCCATCTGGGAGCATCCTCTTTTACATAACACCAGACTCCATCAATCAGATGCTGAACTACAAGCAAACCCAGCTGCTATACCCTTTTTCTATAAAGTATTTGTTGGATGAGGGCTCCAAGCTCTCTAGCACAACCATTGCTGCAGTTGCCAAAAATTTCATGAAGGCAGACTGCCAACCTTCTGGGCCACCTCCTTTTTCATATACAAGTTTCAATGAGGTAGGCAAGCTGCTGGTGGACATGATACCTCTGTCCTGGGATTCACCACAAATGAGCATGTTGATGAAACTGTGCTGGTCATGATATCTGCATATAGCCTTGAGAAGCCCCCTGCTGTGAAATACAATTATGCCACGTATATTGCTAACAAGATGCATGACCAACTGTCAAGGCTGAAAAGGGAAGCAATATTTAAATATTCATCATACATCTATCACCTTTTCATGTATTATCAGACAGATTGCTTCCAGTGCCCAATCAGGAAGCTAGACTCACAGGGTGAGAGGAGGTCTGTCATCTTTTGGTCTTCAGTCTTCCACCAAGTCCAGAATTCTCCCTATTCCTACTGTGAATTTATTGACCAATTTGTTTATCCAGTCACATGCCTCTTAAAGAGGACTCCTCCTACCAGATTATCCAAAGATATGCAGAAAATCTTGCAGTTGTCCAGGAATTACAAAATAGGTGATTGGTATTTATACCAAAATCACACAGTTATCAGAATCTATGGTTGTGAGCTCTGTCCATACAGGCTCCCAAGGTATGTGCCTATGAGGTTGTTTGCCCTGGAATACTATAGACAACTCATAAACTCTGATCTTACACAATTCCACAGTGCCAAGAAGAAAGCCAATCTAAAGTTCAGAGACCACCTAGGCCCATTTTTCATGAATAAGAAAGATGGTTGGCAAGAAGCTGATCAAATACTGGGGAACCAGCTCAAACTCCAAAGAAGCTTCTGGTGGGTCCCTTATGACCCTGAAGGTTTTATCAGTGCTAGGAGAGTCAAGTATAGGCTTCTAGCCTATAAGCATGGCCCATACCCACAAATAAAACACTTTGCTAACCAAGATGAATGGGTACCTGAATCAATAGTAGAAGAATTGACTCAGGAAGAAAAAATGTAGCAGACTGTGAAAGATTTAGAAAAAAATCTTGACTTGGATTCTTGTCAACAGGTCTTGTTCAAACAACTAGTCCAAGTAGGAGAAGGCACTTCTACTGCTCCAGCTGCACAGAACACCTAGCAAGCTCCTGCAACAACCACTACAGCAAAGGGCAAAGAAATAATGGATGAACAGCAACAGACAAAGACAGGGCAGCCCAGGACCTCAAAGGATTAGACTCAAGGGCAAGCCCCTTCACAGCAAACTGGACCACCCCAAATCCCAGTTCTGCAAACTCCTCTCAATGAAGAGAGAGGAAAAAAGAGAGATAGAGAGGAGGTCACACCTCCAACTGGGTCAACACAACAACCAGAAGCCAAGAGGCCAAGGATTGACCCTGAAACAGAGGAGGGAGATATCAGTGAGGAAAGGGCAGAAAGCCACAACAGAGAAAGGCAATCAAGCTAGCAGACTGCCACTAGATCATTTCAGCTAGAACAGGCCATATAGCAAGGCACAGAGGTATCCTCGTCAAGGCAGCAAGGCAAGAAACCAGCTGGAATCAAAGGAGGCTTCATGGAGATCAAGGCACAAAATGAATTGTTGAGAGTGCAACTCTATGATCAATTCTTGAACACAACTCCAGCCAAAAAATAAAGATTGATGGCTGCCTATGATCTCAAAGAGGAAAAAATTATTTTTACTCATTTAAAGCCTAAATTCCCACATCCCAAAACCTCTGCAGATTACTTTAGAACAAACTTGGAGGTCTTTTCTAAAGACATACACCCCATGGATCATATTGAGCTGCACAAACAGACTGGGGAAATGGTGTATGCAACACTTGGAGACAGGGCCATGCTGGCCCATCAGTTAAAAGAAGCACTTAAGAACACAAATATACGCTTGATTTGGAAAGGTTGTCTTCCTCTGCAAAGGACAACAGAATAAAGACTTTGGAAGACATAATCATTGATTTGGGACATGACCCAAAGGATCCAAAGGGTGTTAGGGCCCTTATGAAGAAAAAATAGGATGACATTGCTGCACTAAGAAAGCAGGCAAAATTGGCTCCTACCATTCACCCTCAAACAACAGAACTTGCACAAGAAAAGCAAGTAGATGATGCCATGGAGCTGCTTTTGGTGATGAATCAAAGAATATTGCAAATGGAAGCAGAATTAGAGAAGGCATTGCAGGACAAGCAAGGGGAGTCAGCCTCCCATCCCCCTCAAACATCTACAACTCTTGGACCTACCCCTCCTACACAAGCAGCAGCAGCCCCTCCTGCCATTCCAGCACCAACCACAGGTACATCAGCAACAGGAGCAACAACAGAAGCAACAGCAGCAGCAGAATCCAACATGAGTATGGAGGACTTGATGAAAGCTGTCAAAGAGCTTGAGACTCAAGTAACAGAAATAAATGAAGCCAAGGATAGACTGGCCAAGTTGGAGACCAGCTATGATAAATCCAAGATGACAGTAGCAGAAAAACAAAGAGAAATAAAGGCCTTAGAGGCCAAAGTAAAAACTTTGGAAAATGAATTGCTCCTGGGCAAGACCTTAGCAGAAATAAAGAAGATAATTTGGGCCAAAATTGGCCAATCAATACAGGACCAATGGAGGTCAATCCAGGGAATATATGAGCAGGTTGAACTAATAGGCATGGCTCATGTGGAAATACAAAGAGCCAGAACAACACTGGGAATCATGCCTGGGCAGGCCAATAAAATGATACACTTCCTCAATAACCGCACTAGCGAGGAATTGGCATCTCTTGAGATAAACAATAGAACAAACACCATCCTGACAGCTAAGAAAGTGCTGACCTTGAGGAACTTCACTCAAACTCTGGAGAGAAAATGTCAGGAAATGAAAGCAGAGATTGATGAATTCAGGGCAAAAATGACAGTGTTACAGGATAAAGGACTGCCAAGCCTAGTGACTGGCACAGGACAACTGCTATCATATAATCAGTATATGACAAGGATCAACAATTATGTTGAAAATCAAATAACATCATCCAACAGCTCCACAGAAGAAGCAGGGCCTCCCTCTAGGCAGTCTCTGTATGACAAGTTAGAAAATCTATTTTTTATTGAACATGAGATAAATCATCTGTTTGAGGTGCCTCCAAACTTCTACAGATATACAGAAGCATATGAAACACTGGTGAAAATAAGAAGGCATCAGCTACCTCCAACTGATTGGTGGCAGGCAATGCTGGAAATTTTGCCCAGATAATACCACTATGTTATTCCTTTTTTTTTGAAAAAATCAAGTCTCGGTCACAACACAGGTCAACAGACAGATCAGCACGCAGGTATCACAGGGAGCATCCGTACAAGTGACTCACCAAAGCACCCAGACAGCAGGCTCAATTAACGCAGAATTAAAGGCACGACTACAACCCACTTTCCTGAGCCATAAAGTCAAAAGTTGTCTGACAGATAGATAGCTGCCATCTCAGCATTAAATGTTGTAGTTATGTTTTTCATTTACTTGTTGTAAGAGAGTTGGTGGTGCAATTTATTTCACAATAGCTCACTATTGAGATATTTTGTATCCTATTTTTGTATATATATCCCCTCAGAGAATGTATTGAGGGTCGGTTGTAGTGAAACTCTTTCTGAAGAGCTCTATTTTATACTTGAGACATTTTGGATAATACAAATTGCTAGTGGAGTTCCTGATTCCTATGCTGTCTGAAGATGGAAATGAATAGCTCTGTTGTGCTACAGAATTCCTATGTCATTTGCTGGAACAATAAGTTATTCTGAACTGTGTATGTGTTTTCTGTGTATTCCATAATTCATATGTTTTCATGATCATAGTGAATAGAGAAATAGAATAACCTAGGATTTGTTTGAACACCCTATGCTCAATCTCTATTTCTAAATATGTTTTCTTCTGGATTAGCCATGGATATGAATTCTTAATTGCTCATGTCTAAACTAATTCTATCATTGTGAATATTTTTTAAGAATTCTTAACTGCTCTTAAACAATACTTTCAATTTTCCTTTATTAGCATAGTGAAAGATTCTTAATTTCCTTTCACTTACTAATTCCATAACTTCATTACATAAATATAAAAAATTGTTCCAGAGATGTTTGTCTGGCTCTGCAGCAACACTCTGCATTCATAAAACATTTTTCAGCAGCACATTACCTCAACTCCATTGCCCAATGGACCAAATTGTTCTATAATCTATACCTCAGCTCTATTTGAATTCACCAACCCACCAAACTTAAACAAAACAGCACATCATAACTAGCCTAAAATCATCCACCAAAAAAGTTAAATTATAAAGAGAGAGCCCTCTCTGGTTACAGGTAGGCTAGGACCTGCAGCTAAAAGCTTGGTTAGTGGTTACCTCGGCCGTAATCCCTTTAGGAAGCAGGGAACAACCTGAGTGTTAACAGAATGCAGGTTCATTTGCTGGTGCAAGGATATGAAGTATGGGAATTCGTTGACAAAGGCTTCACACAGACCCAGGATGAACAAGTTAAGAAAAATATGGTATATGATGCAAAGGCTAAAGATCTTATTATCAGTGGGCTAATTGAATCTATTTATCTTAAGGTACTAAGTTCCAAAACTGCCAAAGAGGTATGGGGCAAGGTTGAAAATATATATGCAGGTGACTCAAAGGTGAAAGAAGCAAAGCTTCAAATTTATAGGGAAAAATTTGAGCAACTCAAAATTAAGGAAGATGAAAATATTGCTGCATACATTCAGCTTGTTGATGAAAAAAAAATACATTGGAAGGTTTGGGAGAACTTGTTGACATGAAAATTGTTGTCCGAAAGATACTTAGAACCTTGCCAGCAAGATTCAACCCAAAGGTATCTATCTTGGAAGATAGATCAGATTTGACGAATCTCAACATAGACGAATTGCATGGAATTATTATGGCATATGAAATTAGAATTGAAGACGATGGTTGCACATCTCACTTAGAAACAAAATTTTTTGCATCCAAGAAGACTGGTAAGGACAAGAAGACTCAAAAAGCCAAAACTTGCAGTTGTAAAGCTAAAGGAAAGGAAGAAGATGAAGACAATTTTTCAGATAAAGAATTTCCCTACTTCGCACGAAAGATGAGAAAAGGTACAGGAAAATTCAAAGGTAAACTTCCATTGATATGTTTTGATTGTGGTGAGGTTTGGCATTTTGCAACCAAGTGTCCTCAGAAAAATGAGGTTGTTATGAAAGGAAAGAAAGGCCCTAGGAAGTTCAACAAGCAAGGTAAGAAGAAATGGTTTAATAAAAGTTTTTTCTCCAAAGAAGATAGCTCCTCATCCGATGAAGACAATGATAATGAAGAAGAAATCAATGCAAGAGTTCTATTTATGGCCAAACACAATAAGAAAGAGGCATCTGACGAAGAAGGAGACGAAGAAAAAGAGATGATCGAGGTTGAATTTCCAAATGAAGTGATTAGGGTTATTAAAGAGCTCAAGGCTGATAAGAAGCATATCAATACCCTTGAAGATGAATTAAAGATAGAAAGGGAACATTTCCTAAATCTTAAAATCAAGGTTGAAGAATACAAACGAATTAAAGAATCACTGAGGAAATAATTAGAGGAAATAAACAAGGAAAGAGAGGCATTGGAAGATGAAATAGTCTTTCTACGAAAGGAAGTAAAAAATGGAAAAGACATTCAAAACTATGCTAACATCTCAAATGCATTGGAAGAACTCATCAACAATTAACAATCATGCAGTGACAAGAGTGGTCTTGGTTAAAAAGAAAAATCGAAAAAGGAGTCAAGTCCTTCTATGACAACAAAACAAGATAGATATGCAAAATCTACCAAGCAGGTAGATCTCTCAACTAAATCAAGAGATCAAGATTCATAGGAAGAACCATGGAAAACAATTCCTCTAAGAAGATTTATTCCCATGTATCAAACTTTCTTTTATGGTCATTGTTATTGATGTGGAAGGTTTGGACATAGAGCTGTAGAATGTCGCATGTATGTTTGGAATGAATATAGTTCCAGGAGATCTTTCAGAAATGGATATTCCAAAACTCAACAAAATATCAACAGATTTGATCATTTGAGAGATGATGTTGAATGTTACAAATGTAACAATTTTGGACATCTAGCTAAAGATTGTAGACTTGGAAGTTCTTCAAAGGAATTCCTGCAAAATGAGAATGAACAAGTATCGAAAAAGAAGACTGCAAAATGTGTTATCATTCTCAAGGCTTAAAGCAATATAAACATTTGGTATGTTGATAATGGTTTCTGTTGGAAATACTGAGAGGGTGGGTGAATCAATATTCTTTAGCAATTAGCACTTTTAAATATTTTTAGAGCATTATTTAATTTTCAATTATTATTAATGTTTATCCAGTAATAACAGTAAATAAAAGAACACAATAGGCACAAGAATTTTAGGTGGAAAACCCCTTCGGGTTAAAAAAACACTAAAGGCTTTTCTAATAAATTCTAAAATCTTTGGCCCTAACTGAAATGAAAGCAACAACTTCCTAGAATTCTAGAAAAGCATTCTTCTCCAGCTCCCACTGGAAGGACATCCCAACACCCTGGTTTATTCAATAATCAACTGCATGGACGCCCCAACACCCTAGCAAGCCCACAACTCGCCCAAGCACCACCCTAACACCCTCAAGTGTTAATAGGTCCCAACCTATAGGTGACTTCATACACCTTCCTATCACCTCCCTGCCACCCTATAATGACTGAAATAAGACAAGATTGTGTTTTCCCAAACCAGGGATAGCAATCCATGACACATGAGATGTAAAATGATTTTCGTGTACTTGACCAAATACCCAATCACTCCTTGACCTACAACCCAACCATGACATCATCTCAACAATGACTCATATACCTCCCAACATTGCCTCTTCGACTCGAGGAAGAATGACTCTTTCACAAATGAATCTTTTACAATCTTTACAATGATGACTCTTTTACAAATGACTCTATTACAACTTTACAATGATGACTCTTTTACAAATGACTCTTTTACAATGATGACCCTTTTATAAGTGACTCTTTTACCATTTTACAATGATGAATATTGGCCTTAACAATACTTCACGATATCCAGATGGCTATCATGTCTTCAAGGATGTCTTGTTTCAATGCTTCCTTTGACTTGATACTTCTGCTCTTGAATTCTTGCTTGATGTTGTACTTGAATCTTCTTCTACTTGCATGCAAAATTTTCTCGGCAAAACCGGTCCCAAAAAAAAAAAAAAATACCCTTCAACTTACCTCTACCTTGAAAACACATGTAAGTGCATGTTGTAGTGGCTAAAACCACCCTCCAAAATTTTTCCTTAGCTTCATTTTGGAGCCTCCCTACCAACCATCATTAGCATCATGTATTGCACTGTCAAGTACATAGGCTTCAACTAAGTTTCATTGGTTCAACAGCCTTGTTATAGAAATATTTGGGCACTGCAACCCCAATCACATATGTCCATAAACCAAGGGCTCTTAAACCCCTAAAAGTGTTGTTTCATACCCTAAAGGATCAAGGTCAACTGATTACATCATTTCCCAGAAGTTCTCCCTAAAAACCTGCTGATAACTGGTCAAAACGGAACCATACAGGCTGCTCCATGTTAAGGGTGCGATGCATCCCACCTATTACACACAAAGGGTGTGATGCATGCTGAAAATCCCTTATGTAGGGTGCAATGAGTGAGAGCAGACAAATGGTAGAGGTAGTTTGCTAGGTGGAAACACAAAGAATCTTCTAGAAACTGCTCATATGACACTTGCCTCTCTGAATTTGTCCATGGATGAGTAAGAGATCATGAAATCTCCAAGTGGAACCATGAACTATCAGTGAATGACACTAATCAAAATCCCAGAAGCTAACTCACCCCCCTGCAAATATCTATATATGGACCCCTCATCCTAGAGATCTAGAGGTTGGAATTTTGTATTTTGTAAGGAAGTGCTGTTGGTTTCTCTGTGAAGCATTGTATTGTTGGGTGATCTAGCTTTTCATGAGGTGAAGAGGGCTTTCATGCTGGGAGGATGGAACTGGATTAGACAGCTGGGTTGTAATCCTCTCTTCTACTACTTCTATCAATAAAGCTATTTGAGTTTTCCTCCATATACTTGTATATTTCTAAATCTTGTATTTGTATATGCATTTGTATGGTTAATGTACATTTGATTCTACATTGCTTATGGTTATAGATCTCTATGCTTTGATGGTATTTTGCTGCTTCAACTCTACAGGTGTTCTTTGAAGTGGGACACGTGAGAAAGGAGTGGTGAAGCTCTATCAGAGGAGAGAGGAAACAAGCAAGGGGCCAAGCGAAAGACTGAGGTTGGTGCTCTCATCTATCTCTCATAAAGGAAAACACAAGTTACTTTGAATTTTTTGTTTCTAAGATAGCTACCCATCTTAGTGGGACTAGCAGATCTGAGTAGACACTAGTTTTCCCAGAAACAAAATGGTGACCATACCGGGGAATGAATAGTTTGTTTATTTGTTACTGTTGTTTGCTTTATAAACTATAGACAGAGCATGAAGTTAAGCCAGCTAGCCTTCGAATTTCTTTTGCTCTGCAACTGAAAAGTAGATCAATGTTGCTTCAGTCAATCTCCGAGTTGGTTTATGAACTAAACATATGACTTACAAACATCCTAAGTGCCCTAGTGGTAGCTCAATAACCTCATTAGATCAAACCTCTATACTTTGTGTTTACTACCTATCATAAGCTCAGCCTAAATCCCTGAACTTAGCTGCAAACTGTGGGTGAAAACCAAACTCAGTCTCATCCCTGGACCATCGCACTGTCTCTCATTGGTAGTCTGGATGCATCACACCTCCCGTGTGCTGCAGGTGAGATGTATCCCTGTTTCCCTTAAGGACAAGTGCGATGATTGAATGAGACTGTTTCTCTCTCCAGATTTTGGTTTTTTCTTCATTGTTTTTACCTCTATTCAATAGTTTTGCTGCCTATGATCAGTATATCACAGCTAAAGCCTTCTTCATTTACATTATTTAGCCCCCATTGATAAGGAATTGTAAATGTTTTTTTATGTATTTTTCGTCATTTACAGTCCTCCTTTGCAAAAAGTAGCTTAATCGAATTGTCGTCTTTTGATTTGAAAGTGTCGCAACTGTCGTTTTCAGTCAAGAGAAAGTGTGTCATAAAGTCTTCCTCTTTTAGATAGTCAATTGTACTTTTGCCATTATATTTTAATTGAATTGTCAATTCTTTGAAGTGTCGAAAGCAATTTTCCATTCAAAATTGAAAGTGTCGTCTTAGTCTTCCTTTCATTTTTGAAAAAGAAATTGCAAAAGTGTCGCTTTGAGAAAAAGTAGTTCAAATTTGTACTTAGTTTTCTTTTTTTCATTCTCACATTGAGGAAATGGAAAAACAAATACACGCATGTGCATTTGCATTTAGACTGCATGCGGAAATTGATTTAGGAAAGGTGTATTTAGTGTGTGCTCTCTACACTATGTTGAAAGAATCATACTTTTCTTTCCTTAGTAGCTAGGATTTTCATTACTAAAAGAAAATAAACGACTGTTTATCATCTTAGATTGCATATTTAGGGATTGTACATCTACATCACATGGTGAACCTTGAAAGGAAAAATTCTTAAGAAAGATCAACTATAAAATAAACCTCAATGAACATAAAAACACTTCGGAACCTAACGCACAACATCTAGAAGTCTTGGCTAGAGACGTATTCTGGTGCTGTAAAGCCTGGTAACTATCGTTTTCATCGTAGGTTGGGTGATTCCTCCTATTTGATACTAAAAGTGCTAGTACGGACTTGTGCTCCCACGTACTACTGAGTATATATTGGGAGACCACAATAGGCTGATATCCTTTATCCTTAGGAAGCCATGTCTGCTACCCTATTGATCAAAATGCACTGAACACAACATTTAGGAAGATTGACTACCATACGTAAAGTCATCGGTAATTTCTCTATAATTTACCACCGAGGTGTATATTGTAGTTTTGTGATTGGTTTGGTAATCCCTCTGTCTAGATTTCCAGAGTAGTCACTTTCGTTCCTTTTCAACTCCTTAAAATAAAAGGTCCAGCTGAGCACTTTTCACTTCAGGCTCATTAAAAATCGAAGGTTACTAGAGTCATCTTTAGCTTTTTCTCGACTCTTAAAAATTGAAAAAGCAAGTTGTGTTAAAGCGTCATAAAATTCATTATATCAGAATAACATTTTCCCCTTTTTTTTGAGTTGATCAAGTAATCCGCAATCGTGGAAGAAATTCAATCAAAACCCCATCGTTCATGGAGATTAACGAGTCAACCATATTTGACTCTAGAAATGAAACCATTCCGAGAAAGCTATCTCATTTAACTGGGTCGAATTCTCTTGGTTTATTTAAAACTTGTGTTTCAACATCGTCAGAGACTCCAAGTTCTGCAGTTGTAAGAGGACATTAGAACTGATCCTAGTGTAATGATAAACACTTTTATTCCTGAACCAACTCCATCTAGGGATGATTCAGAAGTTGTCAACCCTCTAGCATCTGTCACTGCAGAGTCTATACCTTCTTCGACACCGGAAATATTTTATGGACCTGACGGTCTACCTCTTCCACCTAGACTGATTGCTATAGAAGAGATTGTGGAGGATCTTCCATCCAGTACCCCATTACATTTTGGAACTGGGATCTAGCTATATCCTTATACTACAGAAGTTAGTTCTTTTAATCACCCTTCATCGCAAGTTCCTGTTGAATTTCTAGGAAATATTTTGGAGAGACTCGATATGTCTGAACAACCATTGACATCTAGGACTGTGTCATCTGATATAGCATCAACAGAACTTCTTGCCGCTACTTCGACAATGTTCACTGGTATACCATCTGCCCCAACTAGCTCTCAACCACTAGATGGAGTCCACCCAAGGATTGTTTCGACAGCATGGTCTATTCTTATTTATTCATTCCAAATCTTATCTGGAGTTTCTTATGTTGAGACTCAACAAATTGATCCTTCACATCAGTATCAATTTGGGCAATCTGGTCTCCAAAGACCAATTTACCCTTTGAACATTGGATTGTCGCCATATGGGGGGCAGTATTACTTTTCATTGTTCCCTCTGGGAGAACAACCATATGAGAGTTCACAACAAAATTTGGGTCAAGCTGGAATTGCATCTAGTGGTTGGGTGCCAATACTGCCTCAACAAACAAGAGTTGTATGTTCAGTGCAACCAAATCAACCCGTATCGAACATTCCCACTACACCAGCTATTGTGACAGTGTTGCAAGTACAAGCACTGCCTGTTGTATGTCAACCTCAAGTCTCTCAGGTCGTAATGCAACAACCTCTTGTCTCCACAACTCAATCACAACCGTAGGTTAGTGGCTCCTTAACAGAAGCGACTCAGGCTCAAATGGGTACTATCACCCCTCATCTTGGTCAAACATCCAGTATTGGACAACAACAAATGGTCCAACAACCATGGCTGGTGCAATATCAACAACCGGAATTTCAGCAAGCTTACCAAGGACTTGAGGAACAAAGCTTTGCGGGTAATAGGCAACTGTTTGTTCAGAACGGTTACCAACAATCATATTATAATGGTTATGCCCATCAAACTTATCAAAGTTATCAGCATCAAATACATTATGCTGGTATGCAAAGACCCACTACTCAGGTGATCCCATCTTATCCTGGGTATGCTTCGCCAAACCTAAATCAACAGTTGCCTTACATAGCAACTTTAGAATTACTAGATCTGAATCGACTAACAAATGATCCAATTGCTTACGCTCCTTGGTGGCCAGTGGTTCCTCATAAAATTCTGTTAGATATTCCTAAATTCAATGGAAATTTGGGTGAAGATTTGTCAAATCATGTAATGACCTTTCATTTGTGGTGTTCGTCCAACACCCTCAATGATGATTTGATTAGGCTTCGCCTTTTTCAGCGAACGCTAACTGGTTCGGCAGCGAAATGGTACATTGAACTGCCTAGAGCTTCATTTGATAACTTTAGCACCCTTGCCTACCTTTTTAACTCGTTTTCAGCTACCCATAAGGTACGAAACAGGAACGGAGCTCCTTACCAATTTTAAATAGACAACAGCCACTCACATACCTGATCATATTCATGAGTGGCGACGTTGTCGTTGAATGGTAAAGGCATATATTCCTGATCAGCTTCTAGCTGAATGGTTTATTAAGTCATTATTACCTTCTATTACAGAAGATGTGGCCAAGGGAGGAGTTGTCACTGAAGAGCAAGTCATTGCTCATGCACAATCTAGACTTGATCTACACTCAGTTTGTCATGCTCTATGACAAAATTCCTAATGCTCCTAGACCAAAATTTTCCGCTCCTCCTCCTCCTAAATTGAACAGGGACTCTCATGCCGGTGATGGCGTGATTGGAACCTCAAGTACGCAAACCGCAAAGGCCCCATCTGGTAAAGCCCTTGTAGTTTCCAGTAAAAAAGAAAATGACAAACTTCCTGCCTCGGAGGTTAATGCCGTGTCATCCGACAACGACAAAGAACCAAAGCAACCAGGGGGAAAGAAGAAAGGGAAAAACAAAAAGAAGAAATAGGAAGATTCGACTCCTGATAAATCTTCTGAAAACCCTATTGGGACACAGAAACCTTGTTATCCATGTTTAATATGTAATGACGAGCATTTCACAAGGGATTGTCCACATCGAGCTGAGGTTGTGAAATTTCTAAAGAGTTCAACTACCTCAGTGGTGTTGACTGATCCGTTTCAAAAAATAGAAACCAACTTGGTTGCCATTGATCATGCTTCCCCATCCCAAGTGCTTATGTTGTCCATTTTGAAACAACAAAATGATGCTTTGATATTGACAAGGAATAAAGATTATGGGAATCCACAGATGCCAAACAACAAGGCTACAGATCAACCTAGTAGTTCAACAACAACTTCATCCGGAGTTGTGCCACCCATCATTCCTGAACTAACAATAAAGCCGCCAAAGGGAGTAGTACATAAATTGACATTTAATCATCGTGCTTGAGCAACACAAACTTATAATATAGTAGAGGATCTGGCCCAATCGCCATCCGCTATGTCAACACTTGAGGTATTGCAGAATTGCCCCTCCCAAAAGGACGATTTATTATCAGCAATAGGTGGGATTGAACCAACGAATTCAAATCTAGTGGCCTTTAATCCTAAAGGATACAAGCCTTATTTATCGGCTCAACTCGCTTTCCTCGTACAGGTAAAAGCCCTCAACAAAACTATTTATCAAAAAATCATTAATGAGGTGGTATCTACCTGCATTATGTCAATGAGTTGCTGGAAAACTTTAGGCTCACCACCCTTGTCAAGATCATCAACAACTTTAAAATCATTCGATGGACGAACATACACGTCGTACGCGATTCTAAGTAACTTGCAAGTTGAACTGGAGGGAAAGATAGTAGAAATTGATATCAAAGTTATCGATGGAAACCTCGATTACAATATCCTATTGGGAAGACCCTCGATTTATGCTATGGCTGCTATTGTGTCAACATATTTTAGAAAGATTGCATTTCCCTTCTAAGGTAGAATTACAATCATTGACCAACAAACCTTTCTCCCCAACAATTCACAAGTTACAGGAAGCATTCCAATGATCCATGGAAGCTCTCAATCACTTCAAAATGTTGGAGTAGGCCTCCTAAAAGACCCTACCTTAATGGGTACTTTTTCCCTACCGCCACCGAGTAATCTGGCGGAAGTGGCCACAGTGGAAACCTGTCATATGATATCTTCTACATCATCAAAGATTAAGAAGAACTCTGACCATTTTGATACTATGGGTCACCAAGAACAGTTCTTATGTTGTGTCAACCTCGTTACAAAATGAAACAAGGGTTATGAGGATAATTATTTTACTGTGTCAACCTCATTGAAAATGAAACAACTCCCTTTCCAAATCGAGTCTTTGATTACGATCTCATAAAATCCAAGTCGAGTCCTTCAAATATCTCAAGGGTAAACCTTCATTCCAACCACCGCGTTGAATGCAATTAATCTTGGGGGGCATGCACCTCGATTTGTGTCATTATGCTGGGGGCATGCGAACTTATAACAAGCATAGTTTTTTGTTTTAAGCTTTAAGCTTGTGTAAACATGAAACCGAAGCTAAGCATAGTTTCCTCTGATTCAAGCTCATTAAAAAATGAATCCACCCTCGATAAATAACCTTTGTGATTCCCATTCTATTTGTCTTTCGAACCTTGGTTGTGTTCTTTCCCTCACCTCCATCTGTTTGGCCGACCATACGCTTCCACTTGATTATTTACCCTTTCGAGAAACAACTGTGATGAGTGATTCTGTTAGCCACTCTCTTCACATTGCCATGTTTTGAGAAGTTCCAAACTTACCTGGAACAAGTTGCTACCCGAAAACATCACTCGTTCCTCAAAAACCAAGTTTTCTTTAAACCGTTTTTAGACTTGTTAAATATGAAAAGATTGTCGAGCATTCCAGCTCGTTAAAGTGTTTGGAAATAATCAGTCTATGTTAAACTCTTTTTGGAATCGCTAAATATGAAAATATTGTTGAGCAATTTGCCTCTCCAGCTCGCTAAAGTGATTGGAAGTGCCATCCTTCTTTTATTTTAATCTTTTTGGACCTGAGGGATTACCCACAAAAAGATCGAGCACTTTCCTTTTTCAGCTCGCTAAAGTGATCGGAAAAGTCATCCCTTTTGTATTATTTTAATCTTTTTCGAACTCAAGGGATTATGATACGAAAAAGAACTACTGGAGTTTCCTTTTCTTCCATTTTCAAAATCTCCAAACATGAAAAGGATCGAGTTATCCTTATTGTTAAACTCATTAAAACAATAGCGACAAACTTGTCCATCCGGACAAGAGTGAGTTTCACTGTCGCTAGGCTCGCTAAAACATAGCTACAGGTTTGCTCGAAAGGCAAATTATAGAACAAGAATATGTTATCCTCCTCAAGCTTGAAAAAAATAAAGAGGTACTGGTCAGCAATGACTGGGGAAAAGGGAAGAAAACTTGAAGAACTTCATTGGTAGCAGGTTGCTCTTGAACATGACACTTTCACTCCATCGCGATGATTGAGTCGGGTTAGGTTATTCCGTTCACCATCACCATTGGTCCTTCGTACCATCCATGGGGTTAACGCTACCGATGCATTACAGTGTCACCAATATGTTCAAGAGAAGTCTCTCAAAGAATTCACCAACCCAGCTAATGCCTCATCCACTGCAATACCTTCACGCTCCATGTTTTCATGACTGCCACCCTGAACCTTGTATCATCAGATCGTTTTCACCTCTAGAAAATCATTTGCTTCATTTCGTGAAGTAGATGTGGGATTAATAAGGCCTTCCTACGATGGTTCACTTCTTGTCGACATCAAATCATTATCCAAGAAGTTGACTTGGGAACAACCCTTTTAGTACTTTGAAGCTTACATGCCTCAATGGCAAGTTTCTTACTTCCGACGACAGTTTTACGTCAATGACCTTCAATCGAAAGATTTTGTGTGGTGTTCGACATTGAATCATGTATTCACACCATGTGAATTGTACTACGATATCTTGAGGGTCATTATCATTATTGGTGATTCCTCTCACACTTGTTAACATCTTACATCATTGGCTGCTAATCACGTGATGTATTTCCATGTTCGACATCAGAACCTCTTTTCACATGGATCGATTTGTACCTCGGGTGAAGATTGAATGAGTTTGAAGACCGTGGATCTAGTTTCATCCATTCGATCTATGATGTATTCAAGAAAATAAAGACATCAAATGTACTCCATAGCTGCACAAGTTAAGGGATGATGGCTCTACCAGAATCATCAGTCTGCCACACAGACGATTGTCTGTCCTATGTACATGAAAATGAATTTATAGAGCTAAGCATGGGAATGCCCGCCTCAGTTAGATCATGAAAATATTATGAAGATAATGTATTGTATTGTATCTTATTATAGGTCATCTTCGAGTTCGAAAAACCTTGGATCCTCATAATATAACATTTCACCCAACATCAGAAGATTTAAAACCTCATGCTTTAGGGGGCAACTGTTATAGACATATTTGGGCACTGCAACCCCAATCACACGTGTCCATAAACCAAGAGCTCTTAAACCCATAAAAGTGTTGTTTCATACCCTAAAGGATCAAGGTCAATTGATTACATCATTTCACAGAAGTTCTCCCTGAAAAACTGCTAAAAACTGGTCAAAACTGAACCATACAGGCTACTCCATGCTGAGGGTGCGATGCATCGCACCTGTTACACAAAAAGGGTGTGATGCATACTGAAAATCCCTTCTTCAAGGTGCGATGAGCGAGAGCAGACAAATGGCAGAGGCAGTTTGCTAGGTGGAAACCCAGAGAATCTTCTAGAAACTGCTCATATGACACTTGCCTCTCTGAATTCGCCCAGGGATGAGTAAGAGATCACGAAATCTGCAAGTGGAACCAAGAACTATCAGTGAAATGACACTAATCAAAATCCCATAAGCTGACTCACCCCCATGCAAATATCTATATATGGATCCCTCATCTTAGAGATCCAGAGGTTGGAATTTTGTATTTTGTAAGGAAGCACTGTTGGTTTCTCTGTGAAGCATTGTATTGTTGAGTGATCTAGCTTTTCATGAGGTGAAGAGGGCTTTCATGATGGGAGGATGGTGCTGGATCAGACAGCTGGGTCGTAATCCTCTCTTCTACTACTTCTATCAATAAAGCTATTTGAGTTTTCCTCCATATACTTGTATATTTCTAAATCTTGTATTTGTGTATGCATTTGTATGGTTAATGTACATCTAACTCTACATTGTTTATGGTTATAGATCTCTATGCTTTGATGGTATTTTGCTGCTTCGACTCTACAGGTGTTCTTTGAAGTAGGACAAGTGAGAAAGGAGTGGTGAAGCTCTATCAGAGGAGAGAGGAAACAAGCAAGGGGCCAAGCGAAAGACTGAGGTTGGTGCTCTTTGCTTCTCTCTCATCTATCTCTCATAAAGGAAAACACAAGTTACTTTGAATTGTTTTTTTCTAAGATAGTTATCCATCTTAGTGGGACTAGCTGATCTGAATAGACACTAGTTTTCCCGGAAACAAGCCTGTGCATGTCAACTTGCTTGTCTCCCACCCATAGGCTATCATTCCAGACTTAGGCAATTTTCTAGCTGAGATGCTCCCCCTAAAAATTGTGCAATTATGGAGGGGAACCATCCTTTCCTCTAGAAATTGTGCAATCATGTTGGGCTACCTTCTTAGCTCCAAAATTGTGCAATCTAGCTAGGCAACTCTCCCTCGGAAAATTGCACAATCCAGCCCAGAAATTGCACTATTCTGGGAGACACTGACCTGTTGACCCCAGAAATTGCACAGTGCTTGAGGGACAACCAACCTTTCTTAGTCTAGAAACTATGCAAATTTCATCCCTAGGCTTGTAGACTGTTGCATGTGCTATTAGCTTGACCAGTTCCCTCCGGAACTGAGAAATCTTGATTTGCATGCATGGGTTTCGTTTCCCGAAAAAACAAAGGAAAATAATCCCTAGACTTTAGGGATCTATTTTTAGGAGTTGGATGTTACAGGAAAAGTTAATTTCAGAAACCTCCTGCCAAGTGTCATTTTTTCCTAGATTTATGGCATGCATGTCATAACCTTGATCTTATAAAAAATCATTTGATGGACACTATAGAGCTCATTCCTCACATCAATCTTGCAGCTCTGACATCCCACATCGCATCTAGGAGTCTTTGGCACATTCATCTCAGTTTTTTCAGAGTAAGTCTTCTTTTCATGTCTTGTGATTTGTTGCTGTCACTTTTTGTATTTTATTTGTGTAGGTGTTGTCTACTTGATTTCAATGAACGCTTGTTGTCATTTTGATGCATGTTAGCTTGTAGAAGCATTGTTTCATTTTTTCTTTGCATCTCACTACTGTTGCATACATGACATTATTTCTGCACTAATGGTCACCGTTGTGGCAACTCACTTCACACACATGCTTGCTTTCCTGTTTTATGAATTTGGCACTCACTGTTTGCATGCATGATCATTCACTCTTGTTTGCACTCAGCTTCACCATGCATTCAGACTTAATATGTTTTCAGTCACTCGTCGACGGGTCTGGGCTGCCTTGGTTGAGAAATTGCCTTTCCCGACTAGCTAATGCACATTTTTGGGAGTGAAAGATCTGCCTTACCTTGAAAATTTGTGCAAATTTGGCCCAGAACTGGCCTCCAGGCTTGCATTGCGCAATTTTGGGAGGCAATGCCTTGTTGCCCCAGAAATTGCACAATGCAGTTTGTTGGTTTGCATGTCACTACTGACTGAAATTGTGCATTGCACAATTTCAATCCTCAGCAGGCTAGGCTGGACTATGCATTGCACATTTCCAATAATCAATCGACCTCTCGACAGCTCGGAATGTGCCCTGCGTAGTTTTGGCAGTCAACTCCCAGTGTCCCGGTGAAAATTGTGCAATCTTCACAATCAACGACATAGGTATGTTGCATGTTAGTCCTCCAATTTGTTTTTGTTTTCAACTGATAGATTGCTTTCCATGAGTGTTTATATGTCTCGAGGTATCATATGTTTTCGTCTTCCTCTTAGCAGTACAGGTACAATGGCCTCCTAGAGAGCAGGGTCAAAGGACACCATTGAGAATGTAGTTGGAGATGCAGTTGAGTGAGTGTTGATGAGATTTCCTATCTATGAAGACAATAAGTTGTTCATAGACACGGATATCAAGATGAAATGATAACAGCATCACAGAGAGCAACACCATCAGTAGAAACAGAGGGTAGTAGACCTGAACATGACCAAGGCAGGAGGAAGGTTGTTGAAAGTGCAGAGGTAGAGCAAAGATGCAAGTTCAAAGAAGATCCACTTTTGATGAAAGCAAATTTTGAGATTGAATCTAAGAGGCAGCAGTGCAACAAGAGAATCACACAAAGGTAAAGAGAGAAACAGAGGATCGAGGAAACATAGAAGGAGTTATAGGAGTTGAAGCAAAAACTCATGGGAAAGCAGGAGCTATGTAGTGAAGAGAAGGAAGCACAACATAAATAGGTACAACAAGAGGCTCAACATGCATAGACTGATGAAACTGTGCCCATATAGCATATAGACCCATCCCAGCAACTGGCATAGAGCAGACAGGGTGAGAAGTGTTGTTGATCACATGCATAGGTGTTCAGGAGCATGGATGTCATTGTGCACACACATGTGATCCCATCCATTGGCACACTCATCGAGGTGAAGACAAAGAACCAAGTCTGACTAGAGTTGGACATGTACTTCGATGAGTTGATGTGCATAGCCACTAGCACAAACTTGGAGATTAGTGCAGACCTATGCATCAGTACGTTTCTTGCCATACTGCACTCAAGACTATGATGTGCATGTTATCAGACGAGTTGGATAGAGGAGCCAAATTAGTGTATCTGGATGCAACAGAGGCAAGAGTTTGCTTCCATAATGATGTCACCACAGAGTACACGGACACCATCATGAACTACCAAGCTTGGCATCGGTTTGCCATCGTCGATCATCATGAGGATGTCGAAGAGTTGGTCTTCCCGCAATTGTTCGAGTCTTAGTGATGTCTTACATGGCTTACTCAAGCCTATTTTGTCTCACATGGGTACATGTTAAGATTATAATGTAACATCTTGTAAACGTGAAAGACCAAGTGTCGATGGTTGAATGTAACAGTCATGTAGTAGTTGAAGATTCATGAGGGTAGATGAAGAGTCACAAAGGGGGTGTCAAGGGTCACCCCACCCTTTGATATTTATAGAACCTCATAACTCATTCTATGGGATTTTGGGAGCCAAGATTCCTATAGGTGTATCTTAGAGAAAGCTTAGAGTGTATTGTAACGAGCCTTGGCTTCTCCACAGTGCAGAGCTAGTATATTTATTTGGAGGAGTAGGCGATAGTGACTGTAACGCTCCATTGTCAAGACTAGTAGTTGGACATGGTTGTATGTATCATTAGAACTTTCACTTTCTTAATATAATAGAGCCAACACGTTTCATTCATATGTTGTTATTGTATTTTATCTATCTTGGTTACTCTAACGATATATGTAACTGTTTGCTTACGTATGTATGTATGGACTATTGTATATATGTATGTATAAATCTTAGTGAGATGTGTTGTTGGTTTAACCATCACTTTGGATCATTGGTTTCCCTACCTTCCAGCTTGTGATGTATCTTTTCTCATGTGTTCCCTTTCAAGCTATGTGTTTCCATAGGTTTCTAAGGGGCACACTCATTTCCCTTTCTGCGTATTAGAACCCTTCATGAACCTTCCTTGGCTTGCTTTGTTGGTTTCTACCAAAAAGGACATCCTACTTAAATCTGCATGCAACTGTGGTCAAGGAAATACCATACGACCCATTTTTGGGACTCCTACACCAAACGGTTTGAGGTCTAGTTGGGACTTCTTACCAGGGATATTGCTTGACATGTTGGTGGGTCCAGCACCGTCAACAATGCATAATAATGAATAAATACAAATTAAAATTATAATGCATACCTAAAGTGTACTTGTTACTTTTGTTGTTGAATTGTTGCAGAAATAGACAAAGACTCCCATTCTTGATAGAAGCTTGCACTCTCTGCAAGACTATATCCAAAACTGACCTAAAGATATATACAATAAAAACTGATGACAAACCCTAGACTTGTGATGGACCAAGTTCTAAGTACAACAATAGAGACCATTCTATCAACTATGAAAAGACAAGTAACATGAAATTACAACATCATATATATTTAGCAGACTTGGTGTAGCATCAAATGTGTAGTATCAAGAATAGGACATTTGAAATGTGGTTTCAAAACTAACTGTAACATATAGAGATATAGAGATATAACCGAGACCCTGTATATACTTATGTTGTCCTGCAAAAACATAAGTTAGAGATGATACTTAAAATTCAAATGTAAACACTAATCATACATACCTTTCTATAGGAGACTTACCCTTGACTATTGATGTGTGGTCCTTACTGTAATGATCCTTGAATGCATGCTTTTTCTTTCCTCGTAGGAGCTCGATATTGAATCTATCATATCTATGTAATTTTGGACCTCCAAGGTCTGAAATTTCGTCATATGGTAGACCTATGACTCCTCTTTCCAACACCACAGGTCTGATCAAGATTAGATTCATCAAGAAAGAGTTAGGTCCAATCTCCCATGATGACCTCATTATAGGTAGGTTTAGTAGAGAGAACTTGTACAAAGTGCCACATGTCACTTTTGCAACCTTTGTCCTTGAAAACGATATCAAACAAACTAAAGTCCATCCTCGTTATGTCACTATTTACGAAATTTGCATTTAATGTTCATGGAGAAAATTATGACGAGTTTCCCAACGTCACTTGTTTGACAAGGAATTTGGTAGCCTGCAAAAACCTTAACTTCCTCAGATCATATATCCAAAAATATAGCGAACCAAGATGGAAAATTTGGTCACATGGTTCATCAAGATTTCGGCTCCAATGGGTTTTAATCTCAGCTTATAAAGATTAGCAGAAAAAACGTTACAGAGAAAATTCCATGATGACCTGTTTGAAGCCACAAAATCCCTACTAGAGGAGAATATGAGGGTCACTATTTATATGATGTCTTGAGTTGATAGGGTCATCAACAAGTGAACATGGGAGGGATTTTACGAGAAAAGAAAACATTATTAATTATTAACTATTCAATGACCTTTTGTGCTTATCAACAACCCCCCATTTACTAATCTTAGCAATAACATTAGGAAATGGAGATCCCTCCAAAAAAAAGTTAGTTCTAGCATCAAGTCATGCCTTTTTATTTTTAGAATAAGATAAGATGTCAAAGCAGCACTTGCAAAATCATGGAAAGTTACCTTTTCATAATTGAGCATATAGAACTTCACAAACAATGAGTTTTATTAACAAGCGTTGCGTGGTAAAGTGACCTAAAAGTAACTTTATACATGGAAAATCCTTAATATTAAAATGATCCATCAAAAGACCTGCTTTTAGAGGATTATTCTCACATTGCAAAACGATTATGGTAGACCTTTATTATAAAGGTTATCCCATATCCACAAAATGCAAAATCTTTAAAAACTCTTATAATCTTCTCACATCGTAGTTACAACCAAGTAGTGCTACTCAATAAAACATAAGCAAATATTGCGAAATGCGATAGCATCTCGCATATTGCATCAACTCACACAGCGATAAGTCTTAAACTTAAATGATTTTGTGATATAGCGATCTATGATATTGCATAGGAAATCAAAAAATCGATATTATCACAACTCAAAGGGCTCACGGTTCTAGGATAGTACTTCTCGTCTTTCGATGCAAAGTTATGAACAATAAGTTAAGCGTAACAGTTCATTAGTGAACATTTATTAAAAGAACGATTATGATCAGGTGTGAAAAGCCATTTGACGCAAGTTGATATCTTTTAAAGTAATTTAGAATTAAAGACCCTCTGTCACCTTATTTTCGTCTTTATGTTGATTATTTTTGCATTCTCTATCATTTTTATCCTATTCTGCTCTGTGCTTCCAAACTTTCAGGAAGAACACAAAGAGAAGGACATCTAAAGAAATGGTGAAGAAAGGAAAGGCACTCACTTCTGAGAATCATAGATGACCCCCCTGTTTACAGATACCACTTGTAATCGAAATGTCGGGACATCCACATGGGAGACTATGTATCAGCTATTAGAGGAGGAACAACCGAGAATTATGGAAACAACAATTACAGTGGATGGATGCAGTTCTTCTGATGCTTCTATGACTGAACATGCATGCTCATTCTTGCACCGCATTGCTTCAAGACCAAAGATACTCCCTTATATCGACATGGTTAAGTGGATCATAGATGATGCGGACATATCAGACAGAGAATTCCAGATGGCAAACCAAGAAGTCATAGGGTCGTTTACTCCAAACAACCTGAGACTCATATACCATCTACCAGAGCTGCAGACCATCTACAACAAGTATTTTATCGAGAAGTTCGCTAAGGAAAATGAAGACTTGGTAGAATGCACAAAGAATTGGTCAAACAATGAAGAAAGACTCAAGAAAGATAAAAACAGTATGTACACCACCAGTTCTCTTAGTTCCCCTTTCTGTTTTGCTGCTGCTATGTTATGTAGGCTATTTGGTAAACCAGACAGCACCAAATTCTCCTAAGAATGGTTACCCCTAGTAGATGCAGTTTTCAATGCTACCATAATGAATTAGACTCAAATCCTGACAGATAACTTAGCCACTGCAATTTTAGAGTACAGAAAAAAAAAAAGTATTGCTTTGAGGGTTTACCCTCCATTTTTCATGAGTGCTTATGTTATGGATGCTATTTGTTTGGTCCCAAATTCCCTGTTGTTAGAAAATTATATATTACAAAGCAATAGAACACATGAAATATTTCAGAAATATAAACAGATTAAATGCATAAAACAAGAGAGGCATAGATATACATGGTTCACCCGGTTTGGGCTATGTCCACGGAGAAACAGCCAGTCCTTCTTTTATTATATTATTCAAAAAACCGAAGAGATACAACCTACAATAGATCTGTTGTAACTCCCTCTTCTCTCTCAATCTCCTCTCTCTTCCTCACTCAGAATACAGATAAACATAGACATAATACAATTCCCTCATATATAGTGAGGGGTTTCCTTCTAGGGAAAAATCCCTAAATTAAACATAACTTCTATCATCAGATCATTCACCAAATGAATGGCCTAGATTTACTAGAAATTACTAGACTTTTACAAGGCAATTTTAAATCTATTTTTAGCTTTGGGGGCACTACCCCTGTTACACTGAAATTTGTCACCATGACTATCTGCAGTTAATATGGCTCCATAAATAGTCATATTATCCTCCTTGTCAAGCCTTATACCTCTGCTCTTCATGTCAAAATTCAAAAAAGAGAGAAAGTCACTAAAACACATGTTTATCTCTGGGTACGCAGGTTCTCTCTACCTTGCCTGCCTGTACGCATCCCAAACTCATTGTACCTACGTACTTGTACGCTCTGTAAGTCAAGGGATGGGTGCGTACCCCTGTAAAGGTTAAAAGGCGCGAGTTTCATCTTAAAAAAGTTACTTGTGGTCACTTCTAGA
>APFE030279446.1:40633-64839 GCA_000404065.3 Pinus taeda
CCCATCAAGAGAGGAGCTACCCCATCCAAAAGAGGGAGTATCCCATTGATGTTGGACCTGAATAACTTCCTCTAGAAACACTATAAATACAGGCATTGGGCCAAAGGAGGGGAGGTTGAAAGCTGAACATTCCAAAGGGTAGATGCTGCTGGAATTAGGACTTCCTTGTAGAAGCTTGTGAGGAGAGATTACCATCCTTTTTTGTTTCATTTGGAAGTGGGTGAGCTTATCAAAGTAAAGGAAAACTCTTGCTGGACCCTGGAAGGAACTTGCACAACACCAAGGCTCAGGTTGTAATGGTTTCTTTTTTGTTTCCTTAATACAAATAAGTCCATTCTTGTCAATGATTTGTTGTTAATGAATTTTTTCATATACTCCTTGGTCTGTATGTTGAATATGCTTTGTTTTATGGAATATTCAGGTGTTATGTAATCGGTTGATTGTTAGTGTATGGAGGTTTCAAAGTGAAGGAGGAGCTCATCTGGATCAACGAAGCTAGGCTGCTACAACAAGCGTTGGATGTAAGGTAAGATCGAAAAACACTTGGTTTGTCATAGGATAATGTATATTTAGAGAAGGATTGCTCTTACTTGTTCTGTTTGTCACTAGAGAGTCTTAGACTCCTAGGGAGGTTAGTTTTGTCAGCAAAAATAACTCTTTCCACATGAAAACCCTGAACCCCCACCAGGGGACCGCTGGCCCTCAGACCTTGCAGCCGGGGGGATTAGCCCCCCCGGACCCCCACAGGGGGGGGACAAGTTTCCCCCGCATGGAGGGGTGTACAGTATTCTTGGTGTATACATTCGGATGAGACCTTTGAATACAGAAGATAATCAGGCTCCACACCCAACAATCTCCCACTTGGAGACTGATTATAACAACTCCACCGCCACTTCATTTGCTAGACAATGACTCCACTTTGGACCTAGTGTTTCTCATCTTCTTCATCATACTTGAAGACCAATTGAAACTGAGAAAATTCTCAGTTTCTCCCTAGTTACAACTTTTGTTAACATATCTACATGATTATGGCTAGTGTGTATCTTTTTTGGCTTCAACTGTCCATCTTCCAATGCTGACCATATGAAATGGTACTTGAGCTATATATGTTTAGTCTTGGAATGAAATGCAGAGTTCTTTGCAATATGTATGGCACTTTGGCTGTCACTGTATAACCTACCCAACTCCTTCTTCTTACCCAGTTCATCTAGAAACCTTTGTAACCAAATCATTTCTTTACTAGCCTCTGTAGCAGCAACATACTCTACTTCTGTTGTTGAGAGTGCAACAACACTTTGTAGTTTTGAGACCCAACTCACAGCTGTTCCACCTACAAAAAACACATTCCCTATTGTGCTCCTCCTGTTATCTTTATCACCTGCCATATCTGCATCAACATATCCCTGTAGAGCAATGTTTGAACCACCAAAGCATAATGCTTGACTTGTGGTACCTCTCAAATACCTGAGAATCCACTTCACCGCCATCCAATGTTCTTTTCTTGGATTGTTCATGTACCTGCTTAGAACTCCCATTGCATGTGCAATATCAGGCCTTGTGTAGACCATTGCATACATTAAGCTTCCAACTACTGATGCATAGGAACTTTAGACATATGAGCCATTTCTTTGTGAGTCTTGGGATACTCCTCCTTACTTAATTTGAAATGGATAGCCAAAGGTATACTAACTAGTTTTGCATTTTTCATATTAAAACTTTTCAACACCTTTTCTATGTACTCACTTTGAGACAATGTTAAGTTGCGATTCTTCTTGTCTCTAGTTATTCTCATACCAAGGATTTGTTTTGCAGCACCCAAATCCTTCATTGCAAATGAGTTTGCCAATTTCCTTTTGAGCACATTTATTTCCTGCATGTTAGAGCCTGCAACAAGAATGTCATCTACATACAATAACAATATAATATAGCTGCCATCATTTTGCCTTTTGAGATAAACACAATGATCAGAGTGACATCTAGTATAACCTTGTTCAGACATAAACCTGTAAAATTTTAGATACCACTGCCTTGGAGCCTGTTTTAAGCCATACAAGCTCTTCTTCAACCTACACACTAGCTTCTCCTTCCATTTTACCTCATATCCTTGTGCTTGCTGCATATATGTATCTTCCTTCAAATCACCATGGAGAAAGGTTGTCTTTACATCTAATTGCTCCAGATGAAAATCTTCAACTGCTACTAGACTTAAAATAGTTCTTATTCAAGTCATTTTAACAACAGGAGAAAATATTTCATCAAAATCAATACCTTTCTTCTGTGCAAACCCCTTCACCACAAGTCTAGCTTTGTACCTCTGTTTTCCTCCATCTTCTTCCTTCAACTTGTAAACCCATTTATTCTGTAATGTTGTTTTACCTGCAGGCAACCTGACTAAGTCCCAAGTTTGGTTATGTGCTAAGGAATCCATCTCTTCTTTCATGGTTTGCTCCCACTTCTTCCTGGTTTCTACCTGCACTGCTTCTTCATAACATTTTGGTTCACCAGAATTGGTCAACAATACATAATATAATGAAAGAGAGTATTGTTCAGGGGGTCTACTTGTCCTGGTAGATCTTCTAACACCACTTTCAAGTGTTTGAAGTGCTTGTTGCTATTGTGGTTGTTGTTCTAGCTATTGATCATTATGATTTTCATGCACCGTCACTTTTTCTGTGATCTCGTCAACACTGTGTATTCTTTGTTTTCTTTTTCCTGCAGCTGATCCTTATACAATACCTTTTCATTGAATATGACATCTCTGCTCCTAATAATTTTATGTTTTTAATAATCATAAAAGTGATAACCAAAATCATTAACACCATATCCAATAAGGGTAAATTTCTTTGATTTTTCCTCAAGCTTTGTTCTATTTTCTTTGTTAATGTGGACAAAGGCTTCACAACCAAAAGTCTTTAAAAAAGAGTAGTTTACCTTTTTACATGTCCATGCCTCCTCTGGAATACCACCATCCAAGGAACTTGAAGGCCCTCTGTTTATTAGATAAACATTAGTATCTACAGCATTTGCCTAAAATTGTAAAGGCAATCCTGCATGCAATCTCATGCTCCTTGCACGCTCCATGATCATCCTGTTCATCCTTTCTAACATGCCATTTTCTTGTGGTGTTCCTAGAATTGTCTTCTCTTTACGAATTCCATTCTCTGAACAATAACTATCAAACTCTTTGTTGCAATATTCACCTCCATTATCTGATCTGAGACACTTCAACCTTTTTCATGTCTCATTTTCAACCAAAGCTTTCCATTTCTTGAAAGTATCAAATACATCAGATTTATTTCAAATACAATCAATCCAAATTTTTCTGGTTGCATCATCAATAAAAGTAACATAATAACGAGAGCCACTAAGAGATGATACCTGAGCAGGCCGCCATACATCTGTATGCACAAGCTCTAACTTTTCGCTCTTCTTTTCTTTCCCAACTCTAAGGAATCTAACTCTCTTCTGTATTCCATAAACACAATTCTCACAGAATTTTAAATCAACATGCTTCAAACCTGGCAACAAATTTCTTGAGTGAAGAATCTGCATCCCCTTCTCACTCATGTGCCCGAGCCTATGATTCCATAATGTCGTATCTTCTCCTGTAGAGGTGAAAGCATTAACAAAATTAGAAATACCATTGCATAAATACAATGTACCAACCTTTCCTCCTTTCACTATTACCAGGGATCCTTTAGTGACCTTCCAAGTTTTATTTGTGAAACTAGTTACGCAACCTTCACCTCCCAACTGCCCTATTGAAATCAGATTTTTCTTCAAATCTGGAACATGACTTACCTCCTTAAATAGCCATTGATTTCCATTCTGTTGTTTTATGAAAACTGTACCCATTCCAATGATTCTATAGGGTTTATCATCACCCAATCGAACCTATCCAAAATCTCCTTGAACATAATCATGAAAATGTTTCCTATCAGGTGTGGCATGGAATGAGGCCCCTGAATCTACCACCCAGGCATCAATAATATTTTCTAATGAAAGAACAAAGCATCTTGCAACACATCACCTGTTACATTCGCCCATGATTAGTTTCTTGGCTGCGTGTCTCCTTCTTTTCCCTTCTGAGACTTGCAGTCCTTTCTTCATTTGTCCTTTCTTTCCCGCATTTCTAGACACTATCCCTGATCTAGATTGGATCTGCCTTTCTTGACTTACTGTGATAACCCAGGGCTCTTTCCTCTTTCCATTTTTTCGTCCCCTAGTCTCTGTAGTCAAAGCATTACTGATGTCCCCACCGAGCTTTTTCCATCGCATTTTCCTCGCTAAGGATTGCACCAACAACATCATCAAACTTTAAAGTACTAGATCCAGAGACAGAGTTACTAATGGCCATAACTAAACCATTCCAACTTTTTGGCAATGAACACAGAAATAATAGAGCCCTAACTTCATCATCAAAAGTTACCCCTACATAACTTAACTGACTTGTAACTATATTAAAATCATTTAAATGGTCTGCAATAGATCCCCCTTCTAACATCTTCATATTAAATAAACGCTTGATAAGAAATACCTTATTTAAGGTCAAGGTTTTTTCATATAGTTTCGCCAATGTCGACATTAAACCCTCTGTTCTCATTTCCTTTGAAATATTAAATGCTACCGACGCTGCTAGGCACGACCGTATTATTCCAAGTGTCTTTCTGTCGAGAATATCCCATTCTGTGTTTGTCATAATCGTTGTCTTCTTTGTCTTTCCACTCAATGGTAGGTACAGACCTCTCTGATACAGATAATCTTCCATCTGCATCTTCCACAGTTGGTAGTTTTGGCCATTGATTTTTTCAACCCTAAACATAGCATCTTCTGCCATCACTCCCACTCAAACCAAGAACCCTTCTCTCCTGCGAGTTTATCAGCCAAATAGACCTTCGGCTCTGATACTAGTTTTTAGAAAATTATATATTACAGAGCAATGGAACACATAAAATATTTCAGAAATATAAACATAGAAAATGCATAAAACAAGAGAGACATAGATATACATGGTTCACCCAGTTTGGACTACGTCTAGGAGAAACAGCCAATCCTTCTTTTATTATATTATTTAGCAAACTAAAGAGATACAACCTACAACAGATTCGTTGTAACTCCCTCTTCGCTCTCAATCTCCTCTCTCTTCCTCACTCAAAATATAGATATACATAGACGCAATACAATTCCCTCATATATAGTGAGCAGTTGCCTTCTGGGGCAAAAAGCCCTATATTAAACATGACTTATACCATCAGACCTTCTGCCTATTGAATGGCCGATATTGACTAGAAATTACTAGATTCTCCCCTCTCCCCCCCCCAACCCACACACCCCCTCGCACCCCCCCACATGGAGGGGTATACAGTCTTCCTGGGGTATACATTCGGCTGAGACCTTTGAATACAGAAGATAATTAGGCTCCACACCCAACACCTGTTATGGGATGGAAGTGGACTACTTCAAATCCACTTCCCATTCAAATATATCACAAAGTCATGTGGGAATCTAATTTTGTGCCACATTGTTTCAAAATTTGTCACGGAGTTATGCTTCTGATTCACAAAAAGATTTACAACCGAGATGGCCCAGGTTTTCCCAAGAAGCCGAGGTAGATATTCTCCCCGTAGCCAGATGGTTCAGGGAAGAATTATTCACATATATCAGAGTGTTTGGTAGTATTTCCTCGCCCCATGTTTTATTTTTTTATGTTCTAGACAAACTGATGGCTAGAGAGATAGCCTATCAGACATGCAACGAAGGAGGGATGAGTAAAATATTGAAAGAATTGAAGAAGGGCATTTGGCCTCAATTTCCTGTAACATGTGGAGTATTTGCATTGCATGACTTAGGACATGCTTTTAAAGAAATTGACAATGTACTATCTTTGCAATTACCCAAGTTCTCGGGAAGGGAATATGATCCCTTTGGCATTGTAAAATATTTTACCACAATGGTTAAAATAAGAGTATTTACCCATGAAAAAGACCCCTTTGATGATGTTTTCCTGCAGCAAAACACCTTCAAAGAAGTGCAACATATGGCACAAATGCTTTTTGATTAAAAAGGTCTCCAAACATTCGATAAATATAGGAGAACGAGGTTACCTAAGGTCCCATTGGACCAACTACTCATTGATCCAGTAAGATATCCTACTCCCAGTGCAAGCATAAGTGGAGACTCAAAAGAGAAATCCAAAACAGGTTCTGAAAATGAATCCGCAGAAAAGTCTGGCGATCAATATGAAAAAACATTAGAGAATGAACACAACAAGAGTGAGGAGTCCATAAAAGACACAGCCCAGTCCACAACAAAGTCTGATCAATAAACTTCACTTGTAAAACAAGCTAAAGCCTCAACTCCCCTTACAAAGCAAGCAAAGCCGCTTGTAATTGATTTAGAGGAAGAATGAGAAATTTTCAATAAAATACTCAACATAGAGGAACAAAACACAGAGCCACAAAAAAACCCACAAGAGACGACCACAGAAATGGTAATAGAAAGAGCTATTAGTACTTAGGAAACAGTGCATATTCCCATTGCTCCCACATCTTAGATTGTATTAAGAATAGATTCCTCCTCTAGATGTATTCTATAGCCCTCAACATAAAGCCGTCGTTAGAAGACAAAGAAAGAAAAGAAAGTTGGATTCTATGCTCACTCCTGAGGTTGAACCTCTAGATGTTCTCTAGAAATACCCATCTACAGATCCATCAGCCAATCTCACTATACTCTCATAGGTCACAGGCGTGTACGCTTCAATAACCATTAAAAAAGTAGCAGAGGTACATTTGAGGTACAACAGAGCTAGTAAAGAAGCACAGTTGCAGAACATAACAAAACTGCATAAAGATGATTAAAAAATTGAATAGTTTGTCACATAAGCATTTGGCCTCAATTCCCAGCTTTTACACCAGAAATAATTATTATGCCAGAAGATTTCGCAGTGGAATTCTCACTGCAAAATGAGCGATAACATAACAAACCAAGTTGTGGAATTACGACTTGAATATGATTCAATTTTTAAGAAAGTTTCAGACTTCTTAAACTGGCAGAAATTTGAAGATGGGAAAAGAGCAGATATGCCCAAAATAAATGAATCACATAAAGAAATCTTATTTGCGAAATGGGATTCTAGGCTTAGAGATGTAGAACAGGATATGGAGGATGCAGTAGCAGCAGCAAATAGTGTCGTCGAATGTGTAAATAAAAATCTACACAATGCTAATTTGGTAGCATAAAACACCCCTAGCTTTCTTCCTAAAGCACAACAGCTTCAAGCAGTATGGAAACAAGCAGTGGAGGAAAGGGCATAAGCAATTAGACAAGTAAACAGGTTGAATTGGGAAGCATATTGGTAATACCTAGTGAAACCGCACAGCTAATGGATGATTGTGAAGTGCCTAATTACTTCCACTGAGAAAATGGTGCCAACACTCACCAATGTCGTATTTGTAGGACAACTAAAAGCTTAAGTCAGCCGATCGACGCTCCTTAAACCTATGCTGGATATTTGTGATCTCAAGGACCAGATGCAGGATTAGTCATAGACATATTTTATTTTTGGTTTTATTTATTTTCGCTTAAAATGAGGCAGGTCGTTTAAACCTCCTCATCTATTTTTGTAATTTCTATTTTAAAGTTGCATAGATTAGTATTCAAACCCCTCTCATGCATTTAGAGACGGGTGCAAAATTTTTATCAAAAACATTCTTTAGAACATGCACTTTTGTCCCCCACTGAGGAGGTTTTGGTAAAATTAATGGAATGAGATTTATTTTCTACTTGAGTTTAGCATCTCCTATTGAAATTGTACTTTTGTATTCTTAGTTGATGTTAAGTGATTTGAAGGTAGATCAATATTGTTGGAGCACATGAGTAGGACATATTACAAATGGTACTTATATCTCTTAATGATTTTTACTTGTGTATCAGGCAATAAATCATTTTCAGTTATTTATGTATGAAAGTTTAAATTCTTAGTTATCATTATTGCACTTTTGTATGATGATGATTTATTCTTTATGCTGAATATATGAATGACTCTTTATGCGATATATCTCTCATATCGTTTCAACTAACTTTTTATACAAAATGATCATTGTTAAATGAATTATTTTCTTATCTTGATTGAATGATATTTATAATCAATTACTTTTAGAAATCATTTTAGATTGCATATATAAACGTTACTCCCGGGATAGTTTTAAAGTTAGATGTTTTCTTTGATTATAATAGATTGTATATGATAGTTAGAAGATAGATTAAGATTAGAGTAAGTATTCACCCCATAAAACCAGAAAAGAAAAACATCATCCCGTTAGCACAAACATCATAAATAGATTGGGAAATTGGTCCCATCATCCCCAGTCGGAGCCACTATTTCAAACGGAAAAGGAGTTGTCCTAAGGTCTGGACCGTGTGGTTATCCCCCTTGTTGATTTTTCAAGCCTTCGACATATTTGGCTCTAGAAGGAGGGCTTGACTATGAATGGCAAGAAAATCTACATCTTCATGCCATTATGAGAGTAAAACTTCCTCACCATCACCCTCAACTTCTCATTCGCATTCTAAATTTCTTACCTATGAAATAGAAGTTGAAAAGAAAAATACAGAGCACATTACTGAAATCTCAAACAAGCTACATCATTCTTCTTTAGATCCCCCTGAATTACAAACTTTAATTCATAAGCTATAGGGGATTTCAATATCTCAAGAAGAATCTGAGTTATGCCAAGGTAGTGTCACTCCTCATCAAATCCCATCACAATGACTGACTAGAGCACAAAGTGAAAAACTAGGAATCCCACCAGTTGAGTTTCCTCTACCAAGTCATAAGAAAGTTAGGAAAACACCCATAGAATCTCAAAGTGAGGTTCTATCATCATTTTCTTCCACCGTCCCATCCATATCATCACAAGAACACTCATCCATCCCCCAACTCCAGATCATGGTTCATACAGGTACAGGAGCAACATCCTCCTCTACTCAAGCACCTTCAGCTATTGCCACACTTTCTTCTACTCATATCCCGACGATGGCAGGAAATCCACCACTGAGGCCATGGGCCAATCCAGGGGCTATAAGAATGCTTGCACCTTTATCTCAATTAACAGCTCATGCTGAGAAATGGTTACCCAAATTTAATCCTGACAATGGCCTATTAGCTGAAGAACACATAAATAATTTTATGCTATCTGTTAATTTGAATGGAGTAACAAAGGAGGATGCAGTTGTAAGATTATTCCCATATACTTTACAAGGAGCAGCAGGATCATGGTATTTTTCATTACCATCAGGCTCCATTAATAATTGGGATACATTTCAATAGCAGTTTTTAACTAAATTTGGGGATGATAGGTCCACAAAAACCTTGATAAATGATCTCTCCAATTTAAAAGCCGAACCAAAGGAACCAATTAAGGATTTGAATTCTCACTTCAATAAATTATTGAACAAAATATCAACAGCATCTAAGCCTAGTAATGAAGTCCAAAATGAATGGTATATTTCTGCTTTACCTTCAAATTCAACCATCTTTGTAGACAGAGCTGCCAAACCAACATTAGTAGAAAACACGAGAGAGGAAATACCTGTAGAGAAATACATCCTAGCCATAGAAAATAAAAACACTCTAGATGAAAGAAAGTCTAAAAAAGTGACTTTTAGAGATGATTCTAAGAAGAAACAATCGAAGGATCATTTCGACCTAGAAGGGTTGCAAAAAGTCTTAAGACCATGTCCAATGAAATGGTTGATATAAAGAAACAAGTAGCAGAAACCTCTTCCAAGAATCCTTTTAGACCCTATAAGAGAAATCATTGAATTGATCCAAAACCTCCAAATGCTATAGCAAACGCTAAATCAAAAGGGGAAGAGGAAGAAGTTTCAAATGAGGAACAACCTGACGATGAAGAAAATGTAGAACTACAAGGAATGTGGGATTTCATTCTTCCAAATGAGGAATATCAAGAAGCATTACCTATTGATACTAGAAGTAGAAATCAACTTGATCCTCCATAGTCTAGTACAAAACAGAAAAACCCAATTCCACCTCCTAGGGATAAGATCGCAGGTAAAAAATCCTCATCGAAGTCTATTCAAACGAACCCAATCCAAGCTGATTCGACATCTTCATCTAAAAAAATTATTGTCTCAAGTGAAATGGAATACAACATTGTTGAAGATATGAATAAAACCATAGCAAACATTACTCTTCATGAGCTCATTAAGTTAAAACATCAACATAAATTACTTTTGTAAGAATTAAATGCAATACCTACTACACCTCTTCCTGCTGCTGTGATTTCATAGGCTGCCCACGAAATGGGAAGACCTCTAGCTAGCATTGCAAATAAGATTGACCCAACCGACAAAGCTCTGATTGATGGAAGATCCAGGTCCCATACTCCGCCGTTTCTCCTTACTTTTAAAGTTTTTAATAAAAATTTGCACAACTGTCTAGTTGATTCTGGTGCATCATCTAACATTATACCTAAGACAATTTGTGCTAAGTTAAATGTTCAGCCTTAGAAATCTGCAGTATGAATAGTACAGCTAGATCGGTCTCAAGTCAAAGTCATCGAAGAACTAAATCAAGTAACCGTAAGACTTTCATCAAACCCAAAAGTGTGTCAAGTCATTGATATACTTGTGGTTGGCATTCCTGAATTTTATGGACTAATCCTCAATAGGGATTGGTCAGAAAAACTTCATGGTTACTTTGCAACTAACTAGTCTCATATGTGGCTCCCCTACAACGACAAATTGAATAAGATCAAAGTTGAATGAGAGAAACATCAAAATTATATAGTGACAAAATTAGAAGGAGAAAATGAGTCTGTAGCGTATAGCAACAACATAATCATAAATTATTTTTTTGAGTCATTCTTAGTAAATTTCAATGCTCACACTTCACCTTTTTTGGAAAATTCCATTTTATCTCAGATATAAATTTTTTCTCAAATTGACACTTCTAGATGCATCAATTTCGTAGATAAACCTACAAATAAAACCTTGTTTTGCAAATTATTTTTCAATGGTTCTAAATCCAATGATGGAGTAGGATCAGGTTGTATATTAGTTAGTCCAAAAGGAGAGAAAACCATTTTATCATGTAGGCTTGAATTTGATTGCACGAACAACACCATTGAATACGAAGCATTGGTTCAAGGGTTATACAAATCAATCAGACTTGATATCAAATACCTTGAAGTATTTGGAGACTCTGAGATTGTCATTAGAGAAGTAAGAAATACTATACACTATTTGTCAGGCCATTTGAAACACTATTAATCCTTAGTACAAGACCTGATCTCACACTTTACAACATTTAATATTTCATCTATTCCAAGACTCCAAAACATTAGCGCCGATCTTCTTGCTAATGTAGCTTCTAAGCTTATTCCATCAGAGGACTACAGCCCAGATAGATTCTCAATTGAATTATTTTTTAGACCCTCTATTCCTAATAACGTTACCAACTAGAGAGTATTCAACATGACCCTGATATTGTGAATTTTCTTACTTCAGAAGGTTCTTACAATGATCAGATAATTGACGAAGATCAACATGAAAAACAACTGGAACAAGGAAACAACAATAATGCTATACCAAAATCCATAGTCAAGTTAGATGACCTATATGACTTAAAGGATAGATTTAAATGATCCACCAATTCAAAACTCTAGAGTTCGACTCTGAGATATGAATTAATCAATCTCAGGACAGACATGAAACCAGAAAACATCAATCTAGGTCTTGGTCTGACATCTGAAGAAAAATAAGCTTTTATTCGATCGCTGAAACAATACAAGAGTGTTTTTGCTTGGAATTACGACGATCTTAAAACCAATGACACTTCAATTATACATCATACAATTCCTATGATATCTGATGAAAACCCTGTTCAACAAAAATTAAGGAAGATACATCCTAATTTAGAAAGCTAGATTAAATCTGAGTTAAACAAATTACTAAGAGCCAAGATTATTTTTCTTGTCAAACATTCCAAATGGGTATCCAATCTTGTCCCAGTCAGAAAGAAAAATGGTGATATCCAAATTTGTATAGACTTTCACAACCTTAATAAAGCTTGCCAAAAGGATAATTTTCCATTGCTTCCCATGGAACAGATATTACAATTAGTCGCAGGGTCTGAGTTAATGTCCTTTTTGGATGGATTTTCACGGTGTAATCAAATCTTAGTCCACCTGGATGATCAATTGAAAACTACGTTCAGAACAAAATGGGGCACTTATGCTTATTAAAAGATGCCATTTGGGCCAATCAATGCTGGTGCGACGTTTCAAAGGTCCATGGACATTATGTTTAAGGGATTAGTAAACAAGTTAGTGGCAATCTACTTAGATGACATAATAGCATATTCTAAAAAACGTAGTAATTATCTCAAAGACTTAAAACAAATCTTCCAACGATGTCAAAAATATGGAATTTCACTTAACCCCAATTTTTTTTTTGCGTTTAGTGAAGGAAAACTTCTTGGATTCATAGTATCCAAATCAGGGATCCATATCAACTGAGATAGAATCAAGGAAATTTCTTAGATATCTTTACCCCATAATAAAAAAGCAATGCAGTCTTGGTCAGATTAATTTTGTTAAGAGATTCATCCTTGACTTCTCAAGAATTGTGTCACCTCTCTAAGCCATGATGAAGAAAAATTCTCTCTTCAAATGGGGTCATTCAGAACATGAAGTGTTTAGCTTGATAAAACAAGCAATTATAAATTCCCCATCTCTAGCAACACCAAATTTTTCCAATCCTTTCACATTATATACATTTGCCTCTGAGAAATCATATGCTACCATATTCACACAAGCAAATGAAGAGAAAGTCGAAGCCCCGATTGCTTTCTTCAGTTCAAATTTACAAGTAGTTGAATTAAATTACTCTGGTGTTGAGTAAATAATTCAGACCTTTTCTTCTCAAGTCTCACACCAAAATAATAGTACCATTTCCAGCAGTAAGAAATCTTTTGGTACAAAACGATGTGGGCGAAAAGAGAGAAAATTGGATCACGACCCTGCAAGAATATGATGCTAAAATTAAACCAGCAAATATCATAAGAGGTCAAGCTTTTTGTAGGATGTTGGCAGGAGCATCGAACATATCAGAATTGTAGTCTCTAGATAGTGAAGTACAAATTTATGAGGTAAGCCTAAACAACTCTGAATCAAGATATGCTGATATCATTTTCTACCTAAAGAATGGATATGCCCCTCCACATTTGAATTACACGAAGAAACGATCCCTGAGACTAAAATCTAAACAATATCAAATCGTCAATGATGTATTGTTTAGAATGAATTATGATTCTATTCTCCTTATATGCCTTGAGAAATTTGAAGCAAAGAAAGGATTGCAGGAACTCCATGATAGACCAGCGGGCGGACACTATGCAGGAGATACAACTGCACGCAAAGTCCTGTGTGCCGACAACTACTGGCCAACTATATTTAAAGATTCACATAATTATGTAAGGAGATGTAAGATTTGCCAAACTACTGTTGGGAGACAAAATAAACCATCATTTCCATTACAGCGGATCAACATTGATCAACCATTTGAACAATGGGGATTGGACATAATAGGTGAGATTGTTCCTAATTCTTCTAAACAGCATAAATAAATCCTTACAGCTACTGACTACTTTACTAAATGGGTAGAATCAATTCCACTCAAGACAACCAACTCTGAGAATATCATTGAATTTGTAGATAAATTCATCATCACTAGGTTTGGCTTGTCTTCTGCCTTAATGTTTGATAATGCATCCTATTTCTCAGGCAATGCCATGACAGAATTCGCTCTCAAAAGAGGTTTCAAACTTAAATATTCTGCTAATTATTATCCACAAGGAAATGGGTAAGCCGAATCAATGAACAAAAACCTTACTAGAATTCTTAAATGGACTATTGATCAAAATCAAAGAAACTGGCATAAGTCTTTAGTGTATGCTCTCTGGGTCGATCGAATAACTCAAAAAAACTCCATTGGCACTTCTCCTTTTAATTTAGTTTATGGGAAAGAAGTGGTCCTACCAACAAATCTAGCTGTTCCTTCACTAGCCTTAGTTCAATTCATTGAAGAAACACCTTCCTCATCCATGCAATTAAGACAATTACAAATTCTTAAACTTGAAAAGGAATGAGAAAAGGCCAGAATTACCCACACGCATCATCAAAAATTAGTGAAAGCCTCTTTTGATTAAAACTCAGTATCTAGAAAAGATTTTCAACTTGGAGACTTAGTATTAAAATGGGATAAAGCCCATGAGGAGAAAGGCAAGCATACTAAATTCCAACGGATGTGGCTTGGACCATTCCAAATTGTCGAACTCATTGGCCCATCAACTTTCATGTTACAAGATTTAGCAGGGAAAAGGGAATGTTTACCTGTTAATGGACAGATCCTAAAGAAATATTTTCCATAGAAGATGATCTCTTCTATTTTTCTGTAGATCATAGTTTTAGTTAAGTTTTATTTTGATAATAAAACAAGTTGAGAATGTTCACTTTTGGTCTCATGAAAATAATAGTTTCTCATTTCAATATTTTTTTTTCACTTGTATAAGTAGGAATGGTTATGAAAATTACTCTACATTTATGAAACATAGGGTTATGTGCTATTATTTTGAAAATTTTTGCTTATTTTTCTGTTTCAACTATTTGAGTTCTGATTAGAATCAACCTTAGGAAGAAGTTTTCCTTGTATCAGTCATAAAAGGTATCAATAACAAAGCAAAGACTCTGCAGAAAATCTATCTTTAAACTCTACAATTGTCGTCCAGGAAAATTCTTAAGGAACCAATGACTTCCCCCCCACTTGAGGAATTTGCAAGATTCAAGGAGTAATCCAATTATACACTTTCAACTTGCAGAATAAGAGGTCTCATCAAGAGCCAACTTATCATGATCATAAAGATTATAACTAATTGACATTGCGATACTGAATATCAAAATAGGGTAATGGCTCGAGATTGTTTCAATCAAAAGACAAGGGGTCTCATCAAGAGCCAACTTGTTCATTTAAGTTATAAATCAAGTGAATGGCACTGTCAATTTTGGCCACCAAACCAGAACATTGTTCTTTAAGAAATAAAAGAGAAAGAAGAAAAGAAAAAGCGATGAGTATATATGAGGAAAGAAGAAAAGAAAAAGAGATGAGTATATATGAGGATTTATTTTTGAAAATTGCATTCTTCTCAAGTGGGACACTGGATCATTGCTGGGCAACAGGTAACCCTATCGAGGCTATGAATGCCTACTGGCAGTAGAGGCTCTACCAATGACAAATGAGTACACCAAAACTGATCTAACAATATGCTTTGTTTTATCTTGACAACCAAGTAATGACTGATGTGAATAAAATGACTAACTTTGAGAAGAAGATAATTAGAATAAAGATAGTTGGAACAAGATGTTGTTATTAATAAATAGCATTGTTTACCTTATATTTCAGACCATACAGTTTCATTTTGAAAACCATCTCTATTTTGGAAGTTTTAGAAAATTCAAAAAACCCTCAGAGATAACTAGTTCTTCCAAGTGAATCGCCAATTGTTGTGCTTATCAATAACCCCCCATTTACTAATATTAGCAAAAACATTAGGAAATGGGGACCCCTCCAAAAGAAAATTAGTTCTAACATCAAGTCATGACTTTTTATTTTTAGAATAAGATAAGATGTCAAAGCGGAACTTGCAAAATCATGGAAAGTTACCTTTTCATACTTGAGCGTATAGAACTTCACAAATGATGAGTTTTATTAACAAGTGCTGCATGGTAAAGTGACCTAAAAGTAACTCTATACATGGAAAATCGTTAATATTAAAATAATCCATCGAAAGACCAGCTTTTAGAGGATTATTCTCGCATCGCAAAATGATTACGACGGATCTTCCTTATAAAAGTTATCCCATATCCGTGAAATGCGAAAGCTTAAAAAACTCTTATAATCTTCTCACATCGTAGTTACAACCAGGCAGTGCTACTCAATAAAAAATAAGCAAATATTGTAAAATGTGGTAGCATCTCACATATCGCATGTCGCATCAGCTCACACTGTGGTAAGTCTTAAAATTAAATGATTTTGCGATATAGTGATCTACGATATTGCATAGAAAATCACAAAATCGCTTTTATCGCAACTCATAGGGCTCACGATTCTAGGAGAGTACATTCCGACTTTCAATGTGAAATTATGAACATTAAGATAAGTGTAATGGTTCATTAGTGAACATTTATTAAAGGAATGATTGCAATTAGGTGTGAAAGGCCATTTGACGCAAGTTGATATCTTTTAAAGTAATTTATAATTAAAGACCCTCTGTCACCTTATTTTCATCCTTTTATTGATTATTTCTACATTAAATATCATTTTTATCCTATTCTTCTCTCTGCTTGCAAACTTTCAGGAAGAACACACAGAGCAGGACATCTGAAGAAATGGTGAAGAAAGGAAAGGGACCTGCTTCTGAGAAATCAGAGATGACCCCCCTGTTTACAGATACCACTTGTAATCGAGATGTTGGGACATCCACATGGGAGACTATGTATCAGCTATTAGAGGAGGAACAACCGAGAATTATGGAAACAACAATTATAGTGGATGGGCGCAATTCTTCTGATGCTTCTCTGACTGAACTTGCATGCTCATTCTTGCACCGCATTGCTGCAACACCAAAGATACTCCCTTATACTGACATGGTTAAGTGGATCATAGATGATGTGGACATATTAGACAGAGAATTCAAGACGACAAGCCAATAAGTCATAGGGTCATTTACTCCAGACAACTTGAGACTCATGTACCATCTACTAGAGCCACAAGCCATCTACAATAGGCAGTTTGTCAAGAAGTTCACTAAGGAAAATGAAAATGGTATGTACACCACCGGTTGTCTTAGTTCCCCTTTCTGTTTTGCTACCGCTATGTTATGTAGGTTTTTTGGTAAACCAAACAACACCAAATTCTCATCATAATGGTTACCCATAGTAGATGCAATTGTTAATGCTACCATAATGAATTGGAGTATTGCTTCGAGGGTTTACCCTCCATTTTTCATGAGCACTTATGTTATGGACGGTATTTGTTTTGGTTCCAAATTCCCTGTTATGGGATGGAAGTGGACTGCTTCAAATCCACTTACCATTCAAATATATGACAAAGTCATGTGAGAATCTAATTTCGTGCCACATTATTTCAAAATTTGTCACGGGTTATGCTTTTGATTCACAAAAATATTTACAACTGAGATGCCCCAAGGTTTTCCCAAGAAGCCAAGGTAGATATCTCCTCGTAGCCAGATGGTTCGGGGAAGAATTATTCACATATATTAGAGTGTTTGGCAGTATTGCCTTGCCCCATGTTCTACCTTTTTATGTCCCAAACAAACTAATGGCTAGAGAGATATCCTATGAGACATGTAGCAAAGGAGGGATGAGTAAAATATTGAAAGATTCGAAAAAGGGCATTTGGCCTCAATTTCTTGTAACATGTGGAGTATTTTCAATGCATGACTTAGGACATGCTCTTAAAGAAATTGACAATGTATTATCTTTGCAATTACCTAAGTTCTCAGGAATGCAATATGATCCCTTTGGTATTATAAAATATTTTACCAAAATGGTTGAAATAAGAGTATTTATCCATGAAAAGACCCCTTTGATGATGTTTTCCTACAGAAAAACACCTTCAAAGAAGTGCAACATATGGCACAAATGATTTTTGATCAAGAAGGTCTCCAAACATTTGATAACTATAGGAGAACGAGGTTATCTAAGGTCCCATTGGACAAACTACTCATTGAGCTAGTAAGAGATCCTACTCCCGGTGCAAGCATAAGTGGAGACTCAAAAGAGAAATCCAAAACAGGTTCTGAAAATGAATCTGTAGAAAAGTCTGGCGATCAATATGAAATAGCATTAGAGAATGAACACAACAAGAGCGAGGAGTTAATAAAAGACACAACCCAGTCAAAAAAAAATTCTGAACAGCAGTCTTCACTTATAAAACAAGCTGAAGCCTCAACTCCCCTTAAAATGCAAGCAAAGCCGCCTGTAATTGATTTAGAAGAAGAATGGGAAAATTTAAATAAAATACTCAACATAGAGGAACAAAATGCAAAGCCACCAACAAACCCACAAGTGATGACTGCAAAAATGGTAATAGAAAGAGCTGTTAGTACTCAGGAAACAGAGCATGTTCCCATTACTCCCACATCTTAGATTGTATTAATAATAGAGGAAATTTCTCCTCTAGATGTATTCTACAGCCCTCAACATAAAGCTGTCATTAGAAGACAAAGAAATAAAATAAAGTTGGATTCTCTGCTCACTCTCGAGGATGAACCTCTAGGTGTTCTTTGGAAAGACCCATCTACATATCCATTGACCAATCTCACTAGACTCTCGCAGGTTGCAGGCACGTATGCTTTAGCAACCATTGGGAAAGCAGTAGAGGTACAACTGTTGCTCAAAGAAAAAGAAGATAGGATTTTTTTTATTGGAACAATAGTTACAACAGGTCAGTATCAATCAATAAGAAAAAATGCAATTGGTTGAGCTTCAGCAAGAATTTCACCAAATGCAGTTGGCACATCAGATCAGTTTAGCTAGTAAAGAAGCACAGTTGCAGAACATAATAGAACTGCATAAAGATGACCCAAAAATTGAATAGTTTGTCACAAAAGCACTTGGCCTCAATTCTTAGCTTTTACACCAAAAATAATTACTATGCCGGAAGATTTCGCAGTGGAGTTCTCATTGCAAAATGAGTGATAACATAACATACCAAGTTGTGGAATTACGACTTGAATATGATTCAATTTTTAAGAAAGTTTCAGACTTCTTAAATTGGCAGAAATCTGAAGATGGGAAAAGAGCAGATATGCCCAAAATAGATGAATTGCATAAAGAAATATTATTTGCAAAATGGGATTCTAGGCTCAAAGAGGCACAATAGGCAATTGAGGATGTGGCAGCAACAACAAACAACATCATCGAATGTGTAAATGAAAATATACACAATGCTAATTTGGTAGTAGAAACCACCCCTGGCTTTCTTCCTAAAGCACAACAACTTCAAGCAATATGGAAACAGGCACTGGAGGAAAGGGCAGAGGCAATTAGACAAGTAAACAGGTTGAACTGGGAAGCATACTGGAAATACCTAGTGAAACCGCACAACCAATGGATGACTCTGAAGTGCCTAATTACTTCCACCGAGGAAATGGTGCTAACACTCACCAATGCCATATTCACAGGACAACTGAAAGCTGAAGTCGGCTAACTGACACTCCTTAAACCTATGCTGGATATTTGTGATCTCAAGGATCAGGTGCAGGATTAGTCATAGACATATTTTATTTTTGTTTTTATTTATTTTCGCTTAAAATGAGGCAGGGCGTTTAAACCTCCTCATCTATTTTTGTAATTTCTATTTTTAAGTTTCATAGATTAGTATTTAAACCCCTCTCATGCATTTAGAGAGGGGTGCAGAAATTTTATCAAAAACATTCTTTAGAACATGCACTTTTTCCCCCCACTGAGGAGGTTTTGTTAAAATTAGTGGAAAGAGATTTATTTTCTACTTGAGTTTAACATCTCCTACTGAAATTGCACTTCTGTATTCTTAGTTGATGTTAAGTGATTTGAAGGTAGATCGATATTGTTGAAGCACATGAGTAGGACGTATTACAAATGGTACTTTTATCTCTTAATGCTTTTTACTTGTATATCAGGCAATAAATCATTTTCAGTTATTTATGTATGAAAGTTTAAATTCTTAGTTATCATTACTGTACTTTTATATGATGATGATTTATTCTTTATGCTGAATATATGAATGACTCTTTATACGATATATCTCTCATATCATTTCCGCTAACTTGTTATATGAAACGATCATTATTAAATGAATTCTTTTATTATCATGATTGAATGATCTTTATTATCAATTACTTTCAGAAATCATTTTAGATCACATATATAAACATTACTCCTGGGATAGTTTTAAAGTTAGATGTTTTCTTTGATTATAATAGATTGCATATGATAGTTAGAAGATATATTAAGGTTAGAGTAAGTATTCACCCCATAAAAATAGAAAATAAAGACATCATCCCATTAGCACAAACATCATAAATAGATTGGGAAATTGGTCCCATCATCCCTAGTCAGAGCCACTATTCCAAATGGAAAAGGAATTGTCCTAAGGTCTAGATCAGGTGGTTATCCCCCTTGTTGGAGTCCCGATTTTTCGAGCCTTCAACATGACCACAACCAATTATGAGTGCCATGCCACAACCCCATAGGGTTTTAGCCCACTAACTGGGGTTACTAACTTCAAACATGAATATCTTTCAAATAGTGAAGAGTTTTGTGGCATGTCATATATCAACGAAAACATCTCCACGAGTACAATCCATCTAGAAGATCCTTCTCAGAATAGAGTAGTTGTCAAGTCAAAATGCCTATGCAAGATCGGGGTAGCCCTTAGTGGTGCTTGGGTTGACATCAATGAGAACCATTAATCAACAATCTCCCCCTTTGGCATTAATGGCAAAAAAAGTACTTCCCCTATGATCATGACACCTCTTCCTACTTCCTTCTCTCCCCCTTTGTCATCGATGACAAAGGGTAACTATCCCTGAAAAACTGTCATCCTGTTGACATGTACACACCTCCACTCCCCCTTTCTACTTAGGTAGATAAGATAAATATTCTAATGAGAACTTGGGAGAATCCAAATATTTTGGCAAATATACTCAAATGCTTCACGAGGTCATGGTTTGGTAAATATGTAAGACATTTGTTTATTTGTGTTAGCATATTCAAGCTTGATATTCTTTTCGGTGGCCTGCTCTCTAACAAAATGATATTTCATCGGAATGTGATTTGTTTTGGAATGCATCACAGGATTTTTGGGGATACTGATGGAACTAGTGTTATCACAGAAGATGGGAATAGGCTTATCAAACTTACTTTGAAGATCTTGCAAAGTTTTCTTCATCCAAATAACTTGAGTACAATAAGATGTTGTCATGATGTATTCTAATTTTTTTGTGGATAACAAGACTGAAGACTTCTTTTTACTTAACCATGAGACAAGGCAACCACCTAGGTAGAATGCTACTCCACTAGTACTCTTACAATCATCAACACTTCCTACCCAATCAACATCTATATAAGCTTGGATGACTAGATCATTTCCTTTGGGATACTAGAGACCATATTCCGTTATGCCCTTAAGATATCAACGAATTCCTTTGACGACAATGTTATGAGATTCTTTTGGTGCTTCTTGGAATTGTGCTACCTATCCAACTACCTACATCAGATCTGGCTAGGAGGTTGTCACATATAGGAGACTACCAATCATGGATCTATACAATGTTTCGTCCACATCTTTTGTTGATTCTTCTAAGCTTAACTTACAACTTGTTACCATTGGGTAAGGACTAGCTTGCAATCTTCCATCTGGAATTTGTTGAGCATTTCCTTTATGTACTTGATTTGATATATGAATATTCCTTTATCCTAGTGAGGTATCTGGATAATTGTTAGATTGTCTTGATCCACTTTCACATAGAGATTGCTTGCCAGTGCTTCCTTTCTTCAATATGTAATACTTCAACTATTCTTCTCCCCCTGAACATGTAATGACATTGTCATCTTGTTCAAGCTACCTTTATGTAAATCGTAGACTTGTGTCATATATTGTTGCATACAATCCTCATCTTCAAATTTCTAGGAGTCAATAAGCTAAATTGTACAATAGTGTGTCATTTAACGGGCCTCTTGATTTGAGTCGTTAATTGAGGTGGTTGATGATTCCTCACAATCTGTTACGAATCATGAAAGCATAACTGTTGGGAACTTATTTCCTTCTTTCCTTTCTTTCTCATCTTATACTTTTTCATCCTATACATATTTTCCTTTCCAAACCTTCTTATTCTTGTTGTCAAGCTTTTCATTTATGTTTGATTCCATATCATACCTCCAGTTACAAGCTATGTGTCCATAGTTATGACATTGTAACATTCGATGTTATTCATAGAAGATTCTTTTTGATATCATGCTGAGTTCTGGAATATCCATTTCTCAAGGATCTCTTGGAATTATATTCATTCCAAACATACATGCGACATTATACAACTCTATGTCCAAACCTTCCACATGAATAACAATGACCATAAAACATAGGTTGGTACCTGGGAGTAAATGTTCTTCGAGGAATTATCTTCCAAGGTTCTTCCTGCGAGTCTTGATCTCTTGACTTAGTTAAGAGATCTATCTTCTTGGTAGATTTTGCATATCCATCTTCTTTAATTGTCATAGAAGGACTCAACTTCTTTTCGAATTTTTCTTTGTAACCAAGTCTAGTATTGTGGCTTTATGATTGTTGGTTGTTGATGAGTTCATCCAAAGTATTTGAAATATTGGCATAGTTTTCAAAAGTTTTTCCATTTTTTACTTCCTTTTGTAGAGAAACTATTTCAGCTTCCAATGCTTCTCTCTCCTTGTTGCTTTCCTTTACTTGTTTCCTGAGTGATTCCTCAATTTGTTTGTATTCTTCAACCTTGATTTTAAGATTGAGGACCTATTCCCTTTCTGTCTTCAATTCGTCTTCAAGAGTGTTAACATGCTTCTTTTTGGCCTTGAGATCTTTGATAACCTTGATTACTTTGTTTTGAAATTTGAATTCAGTCACTTCTTCTTCTTCGTCTCCTTCTTTGTCAGGTGCCTCTTGTTTATTGTTCTTGGCCATAAATAATACTCTTTTATTGAATTATTTTTCACTACCATTGTCTTCTTTCGATGAGGAACTGTCTTCTTTGTAGAAGAAACGTTTTTAAACCATTTCTTCTTGCCTTGGTTGTTTAACTTGTTAGTTCTTTTCTTCCCTTTCGTAACACCCTCATTTTTCTGAGGACAATTTGGTTGCAAAATGCCCAACCTCACAACAATAAAAACTATTAATGGAAGTTTACCTTTGAATTTTCCCATACCTATTCTCATTTTCTGCGTGAAGTAGGAAAATTATTTATCTAAGAATTCTTCTTCATCTTCTAACTTTTCCTCATCATTACAATTGCAAGTTTTTGCTTTCGGAGTCTGCTTGTCCTTACAATTCTTCTTGGATGTGGAAAATGTTGTTTCTAAGTGAGATGTGCCATCCTCTTCTTCAATCCTCATTGCATATTCCGTAAGAATTCAATGAAATTCATCTATGCTGAGATTGGTCATATTCAATCTATCTTCGAAGGCAGATACCTTAGGGTTAAATCTTGTTGGTAAGGTTCTGAGGATCTTTCAGACAACAATTTTCATTTCAACAGGTTCTCCCAAAACTTCCAATGTATTTTGTGTTTCATCAACATGTTGAAAGAATGCAACACTATCTTCATCTTCCCTCATTTTGAGTTACTCAAAATTTTCCCTATAAATTTGAAGCTTTGCTTCTTTCACCTTTGAGTTAGCGCATATATATTTTCAAACTTGCCCCATACCACTTTAGCAGTTTTGCAACTCAATACCTTAAGATAAAAAAATTTGATAAGCCCATTGATAAAAAGATATTTATCCTTTGCATCATATACCATATTTTTCTTACCTTGTTCATCATGGGTCGATGTGAAGACTTTGTCAATGATTTCCCATACTTCATATGCTTGCACCAACAAATGAACCTGCATTCTTCCACTCCAAAGTGCATAGTTATTTCCATTGAACAAAAGAACTTTATTCTTAATATACTCCTTGATCTCCTTCCAGTTGTTAGACTTCTATTGAAGGAACCAAGCTCCAATACCAATTGCTGGAAATACTGAGAGGGGGGGTGAATCAGTATTCCTTAGCAATTACACTTCTAATTTTTTTTAGAGAATTAGTTAATATTCAATTATTATTAATGTTTATGAAGTAATAAAATAAATAAAAGAATACAACAGACACAATAGTTTCAGGTGGAAAACCCCATCCGATTCAAAAACCACCGAATGCTTTTCTAATAATTTTTTTAATCTTTAGCTGCAACTAAAATGAAAGCAACAACTTCCTAGAATTATAGAAAAGCATTCTTCTCCAGCTGTTATAGACATATTTGGGCACTTCAACCCCAATCATAAATTTCCATAAATTGAGGGCTCCTAAGTCCCTAAAAGTGTTGCTTCACTGCCTAAA